>JBAIZL010000002.1:246175654-246220654 GCA_036971475.1 Prosapia bicincta
ATGGCCAAAAGTATCAACATCATCAGGAATAATAATAATCAATAATACCAACATCAATATCTTATACTATAATACAATAAATTTATCCTTGTATTTGTATTTCTCATTATTACAAAAGAATACATATTTCATTATTTATATATAATAAAGAGCTCTTTTAGGTTTATAGTCAGCTGATAACTCTGGGCCCTGCGATTCTCAACCGACTCTGAACGACAAATTTTGAAGAGGCCTAGCTACTATCCAGTACATGCAGTACCCTTACAACACCTCTTTCTCTGTTTTTCAATCTGTAGGGGGTTTAGCTATGGTGAGTTCTCATGATCCCGTGGTTCCAATAAGGTTAAACCACCTTAACAGAAGTACAGCCTATAAGGCTTTGGCTGATAACCGTCCCATTAACCAATTCATTTTTTGGCTCTTATAACCGGTTTCTCTTGGAGCATAGGGGATCTGGACCAGATCAACTGGTCTTCTATGATCCACATAGATCTACTCTAGATACAATCACACAGAAGCTACTACATTACTCACTTCATATCTTATCACCTTTTTCTCTCTCAATTAATTTCCTGAAACCCCACCCTACTTATTAGCCACATCCTACTGAAATACACATCTTCGCTAAATTACCCAATAGCCTCCCTCTTAATATTTTAATAGTTCTATATACGCTACTGACTATTTAAACACGGGGTAAAGAAGAGTGGAACATGGATAAAAGAGGCTCAACTACCAGTCAAAAGCCAAATACCAGTTCTCCAATCCTCACCTATAATCCTTCTAATTCCTTTACATGGTGAGGGAGCCTATAGTTTTCTTTACGACATTATATATAAATTAATGGTAGGTTTAGAACCAATTAAAGTGCGGACCATGTAAGCGTGTACTTGGCCTTGCATGTACTACCACTTCTGTAAACATATTACATATTAACAATCTTCGATACATCAACAGTTTCTGCATCAGATGTGTCTACACATATTTCAAGATCGTTTGTTATTTCATACCAAAGCTAATTTATCTAATATCGACCGTCTCATGCAAGAAAGTATTTATACTGACCCTCTACCCTCCGTCTTGCCTACTGTGATATCTCAAGGCCATCTGCACAGTTACATGGTCTACATTATACATGACTAAAACAGGGAAGTGACAGGATCAGCATGATCTACTGTAAGCACCAAAGATTGTTATAATGGCATATTCACAACTTATAAATCTGAAATGTTTATTTTAATTTAGTTTAATGATAAATTATAAAGCCTCTTAGAGTGCTATTGCTAAAAGCTTATACTTGATACTGAATTACTGATACTGAATTAAACCAAATTAATTCATACTCTTCAAAAGAGAGGTTTGTAAAACGTGAATGATGAGAAATGTAATAAAAACAAGTACACAATTTATGTAATCAGATTGCTGATCGTTATGAATAAGAACTATTTGACCTGAACTGAAACTAAAAGGAAAAAAATAAATAATAATAATAAAAGGCATAGAGTGACTTTATATCAATGAATAATAAGCCCTTTTGCCATGGGAAAAAAATAGGTAAATACTTTTTGAAAACATATACAGTTGTACTTCCATATCCACAAGTAATGGGGTCCAAAATTACCACAGTAACGTGAAACCGTGGATAATAACGACGATGTGTGTTATTTGCATTAACACATAAATACTATACATACAGACATTTACAGTATACAGTATTATTTAATTGAGCTGAACGGAGAGTATGTATGAATGATACACTTAACAATGTACACGTTACATAAAAAAATACAACGTACAAAAAAAAAATTTTAGTTAAAGTTAAAAACAAAACATTTTTAGTCAGAAACATCTTCATCTGAAAGTAGAAAAGACTTGGTGTTCGAAAAGGAACAGTCTATTACGTTTTAATGATGCTGACGAAGCTGATGGGACACATGAATAGATAATTGGCACTTATTTATACTTGAAAAAACATTGTGATAGTGGGTTGATTTTTTTCCTTTTCATTTAGCTGATTAGGCTGCATGGTATCCGTAACCATTCTGGTAACTTTAATTCCACGTTCCACAAGTGGGTCTTAATACATTATTTCTTCTTTCAAACTTTGTACCATGCGGAAAACTTCTCCAAAATTTTCGAATGTCCATGTCAGAGATGGCTGTTTACGATTTACGAAGGTTGAACATCAACTATTCTTTAATTCTCAGTGATACAGCATACCGCGGGTAACTGAAACTGCTGATACTGATACGGTAGATATGGAGGCACTTCTGTATAGACAAAAACTTACAAGATAATATTTATGATAAAGTATGAATGTTTAAACTTAACAAAATTAACGATTTATAGAATTTGTACTCAAGTTTGTCGGCAAGTTGCTAAGTTCAGTTTTGCCAATTGTCATGGACAGTAAATTTCATGAGGATAAAATTTGTACTGTCATTTTTAAGTTGAATAATATACTTATAGTTGAATAAGGGTTGAATTAATATCTTTGGCTATATCTCGTATCTTTCATTTAAAATCACACGAAGTACTGACCACTTCCACAATTTATTACAATCAATTAAGAACTATAGTTTATTGCTATTCTAAATAAAGGTTGTAACACCTTCATAACAATAAAATTCAAATTACTGACATTTAAACAAAATTAATTAAAAATAATTTAGTTATGTAAAATGAACTTTTTGTATCTGAGTTTATTTTATTATAATAATGCCAAAGTAATACTATGTACAATATTCTTCAAAAAAGGGTAAAGAAAAGTACATTTACCTTCAAACTGATCCACCTCCACCAATCTGAATCTACATCCACATAAAGACAATTAAATATACAAGTACAAGTAAACAGAAATGTTATTCAAAATAATGACTATCAAAAACATTTAGATATAATTAGACGGACAAATGGAATCAGTACATTATATTATATGAACAATAAAAATGAAGATGTATATAAGACATGGAATTACCCATAAATTTTGTTTAAATGTATTAGCGTTGTTTTTTTGACGATATATTTAGCATAAGTTAGATTTACAAGAATATTGTATTTGAAGACGTAATGTTTCTTATCTTACTAAGCGATCTTTATCAGTGTCTAGGTTGGCTGTTGTGAAGCCTAGTTCAGCTAAGCAATAGCAATTTTAAAGGCTGGCTTTCAATAATGTGCTAAAAAATTGTATGTGATTTGTATTTAATTTTGATACATTTGTTCATTTAATATGATTTTATGTTGGCATGTTTCATATGTATTTAGTAGTCTGTTGAGATTGGTAGAATTTGTCCTTTTTTGCTGATTTGGAAAATTTTTGGATATCAAGATTAAAGTTGAGATGGATCTGTTAGTGTGTGGCTGGTTTTCTGTTATTTGGATAACAAAAGATTAATAGGTGTCATATTCAATAGAGTGCCTGTGTTCTTTGAATTTTTGTTGAATGCTATCACTGTTTGCCCAGTAGAATTTGTTACAGCAATGCAACATAAGTACAGCTTGGTTTAAATGTATCTGGACCTGGTTCCCTCTTGACAGGAATAAAACTAAAATTTTTTATTATTCAAACAAAAAAAAATGTATATTAATAGAATATTTAACATAAATATAAGATAGAAATTATTGTTCAATAAAAAAACTAATCTATTTCACGAGGAGAAATTAATTTTGTTATTGTTTACATTAATTTTGATCTGAAAATCTTGCTTCATAAATTATACTTATTTTTTAATACATTTATGTGTAAAGTTTTATAATATTATCCAAGTTGAAAAACAATTTCCTAAAATATAAAATGAAAAATTAATACTTTTTAAATTTTTTATAGAAGAGTATCAGGGGGCATCCTAAATCAATTCCAATAAATGCCACTGCATATACTTTTTCCACTGTAAGATTCATATAATAGTACAATGTTTGGTCAAATTAGGACGGGGATTAACAAGTTATCTTTAGCACAAACAATACATTATTCAAATAACTTTGTTATGAAAGGACTATGGAATGAGCCTTAATGTTCATATCAATGACAAAGTCATTATCATCAAAGAATCACTAAAATAAAGTTACAACAGAGAATTTGGCATGATTAGATATTGGGAATACACTTATTTTGTTTAATCCTTGATCAATTCAATGTTAGTACCAGTCGAGTTATTATTTTTTGAATACATTTTTTATCAAAATGGGATGGAAACGTTGTGTGTGTGTGTATATATATATATATATATATATATATATATATATATATATATATATATATATATATATATATATATGTAATGATATAAAAGAAACATTTACATTCTACTGTTTTGCTACATTCAGATTATGTTTAACATTTTGCAAATTTTAAGCATTACTTGTTTTATGACACTTGAAATGACGTCTTTCTTGTTTGGAACGTCTTTGCATTTATTAAAATTCAGTTTATAACCAAGTGATATCACCAAGTGTGTGTTTTTTCTGCTATTATCTGTAAATATACCTTTTTTAGAATTTCAAACAAATATCTGATGAGTTACTGCTACAGTCATTATTTCTAAATAACTATATCTATCCTAACCAAACACATTTTACATATATTGCACTGCTTGTGTATATCGATGTATAAGAAACATTTAGTGTACACTGTTTTGTGTTCTTACATTAAGGTTATGTTACACATTTGGCAAATTTTAAGCAGTATTTATTTTTGCAGCAAATGAAATCAACAGTTTCTTGGTTAGAATGTACTTTTGAGTAACATTAGTGTACAAAAATCACAGTTGAAGTCCATATAGTTACCAAGTATTAGCAAAACGTCGTTTGCCAAAAGTTTGTGTGTTCTGTGAAGTTATATGTGTTTTAGTTGTCAAAATTTGTTTGACATCACCATCAAATTGTATTACTCTTTTCATGTTCTTTAAGACTTTCTGGATTACCATGTATAATTTTTTTTGCCACTATCGATTATGTGATAAATGTGGTAACTATTAAGATCAGCAACTACTGGCTCTGATCGGCGAAATGTTTTTTTCCTGATAAATTTGACCTTGCTGAACACGAATTTGAAGGTTTTTTCTGCAAACACATTTAAAAAAAATAATAATACATAACCTAACCTGACCTAGTTTTAAGATGTGTTTGCCGTTAAAAATAACTTCAGATTAGTGTTCAGCAAGGTCAAATCTATCAGGAAAAAACATTTTCGCCGATCGGAGAGTTAGTAAGCACCAAAGTCAGGTCAAGTCAGATTAGGTTATTTTTGTTTATGTAAATATGTGTTTGCAGTAAAAAACTTCAGATTAGAGTTCAACAAGGTCAAATTTATCAGGAAAAATAAATCTCCAATCGGAGCGGTAGTCGCTGATCATAATAATTACCATAAATGTAAATAATTACTCAAACATTGTTTTATAACTCAATTATAAATCTTGTTTTGCAATATTCTTGGAGTCTGATTAACAGGTAATCTTGCGCAACAGTACATCTGTCATCTAGATGACAGAAAAGTTACCAATGTTAAAATCGAATAATAGGCCTAAACTAAAAATCTTGCCAAATATCAAATACCTTTTAGAATGCATTATAAAGAACGGTAATTTCGTGAACAAAATATACCACAGATTATGCCAAGACTAAATTTTATTTATAAATAAAACTTGATGCACCTACCTGGTTTCATAAAACGTTGACAAATTCTCAAACCATACGTTCTCCAAGAAAAATAAATTAACACAATGTTTATCAATAAAATAAAACTAAAAACTTTCAAAATTTTAATTTGAAACTCGTCAAATGACAACCAGAATGCAATATCTGATAGGCAGAATGTAATTTTTGAAGGATGATCTTCATCATTTAAGTGCAAATCAACACTAAGGGAGTCATTTGAGGTTAGACCGAGATGGTGCAATATTCTATTTGAAAGTTTACACAGGTAAAAACCTAACACTTCTAAAATCGAGGAACTATCCAACTGTTCTTCAGCTACAGGTGTCATTCCATATTATTAGTTGAAAAACGTATTCCATAAAAAAAAATATGTCTACAACCTATTCCTGATAAAATAATACTGCTGCCTGATCTTTATACCGATTGACATAAATTTGTAACACAGAACATTGAGTAGACCAGATTTCTTTAAAACTATTTTATGTTCTCTGTATTGGCTAGATCTCATAGACTTATATTTTTAGGTTACCTCAATTTGTCTATGACAAAGATTGAACGTATATCCTTTCATATTTTAATATGAAAAAAGTAACCGGGATTTCAACTACTATACACAAACATTTATACGTAGCCTGCATGTAAAACTTAGAATTATTTTATAATTTTTGTAATACAGAGAAAATATACTGACTCATATATATATATATATATATATATATATATATATATATATATATATATATATATATATATATATATTAAACAACATAGGTTATTCAAATACAAGAATATTTATTAATTCATATTCATAAATATTCTTGTACTTGAATAACCTATGTTGTTTTAAATTATTAAACAAGAAAACGTATTATATATATATATATATATATATATATATATACGTGCAGTATAATCTCGAAATTCCGAGTCCCGATACTTCGAGCTTCCGTTAAATTCGAGCCTATTTTATCTATTGAGTCTGTTTTTTTTTTTTCTAATGAGGAGTCTGGCATTAAAGAAATATTTATATTTACACGGCATGCAAAGGAAATGAGTTCGGCTTCCAAGAAACGTTTATAGCGATACGTTATGCAGAGAAAATGAGTCGGGCTTCCAAGATATGATTATATCAATACGGCATGCAAAGGAAATGAGTCGGGCTTCCAAGAAATAATGTATATATATATATATATATATATATATATATATATATCATGATATTTCATGTTGTCCATTATTTTTCCGTTGCACTTACTTTATGAAGTTAATATTATTACTTGTAAATAATTTTTTTTCCACCACTAAGTGCAATAATTTTACCTTGTGTGATAAGGCACCTTTCAGTCACTTGACCATTGTCGAATCACTGCTTAATTTTTCTCCAGTAGGAGAAAAGACCAGTAGGAGAATATTTGTAAGACCTATATTACCATCAATTATCATCCACTACAGGTTTAAAAATTTGTATTTGAACTTTAGAGAATGAATAAAAAGTATTTTATTAGCGATTAAAAGTATTTGCTATATAATATATATATATATATATATATATATATATATATATATATATATATATATATATATAATAAATACACAAAAACCTCTTAACCACAAACTTTCTTTATTTTACCCTTATGTACATTTCAGTTACAAAGTAACCATCCTCAGAGGGATAACATACAAAGACAGTCTTTGTATGTTATCCCTCTGAGGATGGTTACTTTGTAACTGAAATGTACATAAGGGTAAAATAAAGAAAGTTTGTGGTTAAGAGGTTTTTGTGTATTTATTATTAAATTCAACCACAGTATATTCTAATAAATAGTAATATATATATATATATATATATGATGAATAGTTATTATCTGGAGTACATCCGTTCATTCTGTAGTGCATAAATTTGAAGAGCGAGCCCTTCAACTGTTGTTGGGTTCACCTCGTCAATGCTAGATGTGATTCTAGCGAAACGTCGGAACTGCGACTTTATGCACTATAGAATGAACAGTTGCACTCCAGATAATAACTATTCATCATATTTTTCCATCTGTGAAGGAATATGTATTAGCATATATATATTACTAAAGATTTTTATTATTATATATTATATATGTATATATATGTGTATATATATATATATATATATATATATATATATATATATATATATATATATATATTCTTGATATTTTACGTTATGCATTGTTTTTCGGTTGCACTGACTTCATGAAGTTAATATATTACTATTGTAAGTAATTTTATCCACCATCAAGTGCAATGATTTTATCTTGAGTGATGAGGCGCCTTTCTGTCACTTGACCATTGTCGAATCATGATTTAAAGATGATTTAATTTTGTAAAAATATTTTATTAGATAATATAATTATTTTCCTGAAGATGCTAGTACTATTTTATCGGCGAAAAGCTTTGAATAAATATATTCATTAAAAGCATTCTTGTTTTTTAAATATTTTTAATTTATTAAGTATATTACAAGAAAACATATCACCATATTTAATATATATATATATATATATATATATATATATATATATATATATAAGGAGTGTGAGCTAATAGTGTGAACTGAATAAAAGTATACAAGTTAAAGAATATTAAAAAAAGAATAATTCTCTTCCTATCATTGAATTTTGTGGCCATGAAGCTGAAAGAGATCAAGATAAAACAATAAAATATTCTAGTTCCAGAGAAGAAGTCAAGAGAGTATAATTTAAGAAACAAGTGGTGTGACATACATTTTTTGTTTTTAAAGTAAATTCCTACTCAAGTGAACAAAGTTAAAAATTTATGTCAGTTTCTTTTTATTTTATAATTAGAACTAATATAAATATCTATGTACATATGTCAGAATAACGATATTATGGCCAAATAGAAAGCGAATTTCCTTGCAGTTTTCCATTTTTCTGTGCATGGAATTTTTTGATCATGTGTATGGTGTTGGACTATTATTTTTGTTTATTACTATTAATGCGCTTTTTTTTTGTCGCTTGCATTATGTTGTAGTTTCTTTTTGCTTTTCTTCCACATCGTCCATTTGTGAGCAAGGTTCGATACCAATAATCCAGTTTGTTTGTTTACTTTATAATTCTTGAACATTATTTATGATATTGTGTGGTAACCATGGCAATAATTTAAGCTTGTACATGGAAGGTTTCAATGACAAGCAGATAGCAGCAAAAAGGAAAATTCATATACTTCTTTGAGAAAAACAGCTGTGGGAAAGTTGGCTCAGTGCCAAAAGCGCTAGACTTTAACATGAAGATACTCAGTTTGAATCCTACCTAAACTTCCACATGTTTATAAATTAGTTATTGAATAAATATTTAAAAAAAATGTGTCAACATTAATTTATTGTCATTCACTACAGATTAAAAGAAATGTATTTGAACGTGATAAGATGAATAAAAATGTATTTTAATAACAATTGAAAATTTATACAAGATAAACTAGTATATAATGAGAGTGTGAGCTAATAGAAGGAATTTAAAGAAGTAAGCAACTGAATGTTAAAAGGGAGAATGTCATGTGAAAAAAATCAAATAGAATATTAAACTAAAACAAGGTTTGCATAAAAATCCAAAATGTCATTTGCTGAGGTATGATAGGTAAAAACTGGAGGATGAAGAATACTGGAGAATTATCAAAACCCTCTTAAGCATTTAAAATAAAACTACAATAAAATTCCAAATTGGTCTATCTTTTAAAAAATTAGAAAATAATTTATAACAAATTTGAAACTCTTTTTAGCACTTTTATAACAATATTACTTACAGTAGAGACTTAAAATCTTATAGTATAAACTAAAAATCTTAATTTTATAGTAATAATATTACATAAACTATTCTAGAAGTAAAAAAAATAATGATTCAGGTAATGAGTATTTACAATATATATTTTGTGTATTAGAAAATACATTTTTTTTGTAAAAGAAATTTTTTTTATTTTTGTGGTTTCACATTCCTCCATTGACAGGGATGCATGCACCAGTAATATAAGTACTTTTGTCTGATGCTAAGAATGCTACCACCTCTGCAACTTCTGCAATAAACAATATAAATGAAATTGTACAAGTGGTTTAGATTAATCATTCAAAAATAGATAGTAGCGTAATAGCAAAAAAATTCTTAAAAAAAAACCTAGAAATTAAAATAATTTCTAAAATAAATAATTTTCTAAAATTAGATGATGAGAAAAAAAGGAAAATAGTCTAAGAAACAAATATTTTGTGACTACAAAACGAGGTGACAAATGATTGGATAGAATTTTTAGAAACTTGAGTTGATGAATGATGAAGAATGTGATTGTTGTAGACCAGGAATGTAGCCAGTATTCCCCCTGAAAACTAAAAACACTAGATAATCAATTGTTTATCAAGTTAATGGTTAGTTTTTAACAAAAGAGCAATTATTTATGAATTAGATGTATGCTAATTTTTTTTTTAATGACAGAAGATGCGTTAACAAATAGTGGAAGTGTAGTTGAGTACATTAAGAATTTCTAAATACAGTCAATAATAAATTGCAGTGTAACACTTATGTTTAATCATGAGTCCTTTGTTACAGAAACGAAATGGATGGTGTTATACATCACTAGACCAAGCGAAATTTCTTAAAAATATAGATAACTACACTTTCTGGTAGAAAAACATTGAAACTGTAGTACAAAAATTTCTCACGCTATTCCAGCATCAGGTTCATATAAGATAAAATAAAGATATACTCTAATTTTTAACAGCATAAGTACTTGGAAGGTCAATATCTAAAACTCATTTTTGGCTTTTGGTCTAGTGAGGCAGAATCCCGTTCAATTGTGTTTGAATTGATGGGAATGTGTATATTCAAATCTCTTTGCAGTTAAAACATGCCCTTGGGCTAAGTAAATGTCCACTAAATACCTACAATAAATGTCATTAAAATGTTCACTAATGAATGAGATTAAAAGTTACAGCTCTCACTTTTTTGTGTTGTATAACTTGAGGCTCTTTAAATTACCTTTTTTAGCCTCACTTGGCAAAAAAACTACTACTTACTGATATTTTTTCATCAGACACGTTTTGCACTAAAACAATGCACTGATCTAGTGCAAAACGTTTCTGATGAAAAAATATCAGTATGTAATTGTTTTCATTTGCCAAGTAATGCTAAAGGTAGTAAAAGTTGCGGTTCCACTGCTGTTACAAAGAATTATAATGTTTATAAAGAACAGGAGCTCATGGTAAATTTTCCTATTAGTTTAAATAAGGGCTTTTCAATTTAAAATCATAAAATAAAAGAAAACTGCGATTAAAAACGATTGTTAAAATTAAGTACACGAATAAAAGTTAAAATAAGTAAGATCCCTACACTTATATAAAGAAGTAAGACGATGAAAGCGGATAAAGCAGAGTGATCATGAGATGGTGAGGCGAGGTGAAAACCAGAAGAAATTCTAGCTAGATGAGTGACTTGTTTAACACTGAAGAAAAGGGAAATGCCCAAAGTACACAAGGCATTCTCGCTGATGATATGTAAAAGTCCAGTCAGTGGGAGTCATGGTGGGAGCAGTAAGAGGTTCTGTAAATAATAACTTGAAGCAACTTTAGAGTAAATGTTTATATTAACCCTAGATTCGTAGACATTAGTCTCTCAAACGATGAAAAATTCTGTGAATTGAGAGTTTGTGGGGATGGGGTAGTGGTGGAGGGTGGGGGGCTCGTCTATTCTTGAAGGTCAGTGGCCTGACAGGGATACAGTAGAGTCCGTGGCGGAAAGTTATGCTGTATCAGTTTTATTTCAGGTTATCCTTTTGGAGTAGTCTGACAGGCGAGTGTTTACGATTAGTGTGACTGTTGTTTATGGGTGCATAGTCTCTGAGACAAAACATTATGAACAGTGATAGAGTGAATATTAGTGGTCGTCCAGAGGTTGTAGTGGTTTTACTGGACTTACTTTAAGAGCTTTCGTTGTGAAAGAACTAACCAAAAGTATTCATGGATTATTCAGAAGTGTAACGATGGACAATTGGTTTACGTCAGTAATTCTAGCTAAAGATATGTTAAATAAACATAAGTTAACAATCGTTGGAACTCTTCGATCAGACAAAAGAGAGATTCCTCCTGAGATGTCTGCAAAACAAGATCGAAAAGTGAACTCAGCAATATTTGGCTACAATAATGAACTTGTGTTGTTGTCTTACAAGGCTAAGAAAAACAAAATTGTTTTCTTATTATTAACCACGCATGAGCAAGGTACAATCAGGGAAGAATCTGGTCAACCCGAATAGTTCATTTTTATAATGAAACCAAAGGAGCAGTCGATTATTTCGATGAAATGACATCTAACATGTCAACAAGCCGCAAAACTCAGAGATGGCCGCTCTGCTTTTTCTTCGGGATGCTCAGTAGCACTTTAATAAATGCTTTTGTTATTTACACCCATCGTCTTATCCAAGAAAACAAAAAATCCGTAAGAAGGAGAGAGTTTGCGAAGTTTCTCAGTGAAGAGCTGATGAAATCTTGGCTGGAGGCAAGGCTGCAAGAAGCACATGTGTATGTAACACCATGGACTTTTGTGCACAGACTGTTCAGAAAACAGCATTTAAGACTAAAAAACTATCAAATATGTATGTGAGTACTTTTCTTTAATTATTGTGTCAAAGTAAAAATTAAAAAAAAACATTTTTAATGATTTTTAAACATTTTTTTTTACCATGGTAGTCTCTCAGACGAATGTTTACAAATAGTCTCACTATAAAATAACATTACGAATCTAGGATTAATTAAAACAACCTCTCACCACAAATTCAACAAATTTTATTTTAACCTTATGTACATTTCGATTACAAAGTAATCATCTTCAGAGGAATTTTACAAATAACTGAAATAAAATTTTTAACTGAAGGTTAAAATAAAATTTGTTGAATTTGTGGTGAGAGGTTGTTTTAATTAATATAAAGAGGTTCTGTACTAAACACATTTCATATATTAAATTCAATTCTGAAAATTTCTTTTCCATAGACATTATTGTATACCCACATGTAAAAAGATACAATGACCTTGTAGAATCCTTGCTTTAAAATTACTTTTAATGAAATTATTGCAATGTTTGTACTGACTGTTGTATTGACAACAATGATATATGTTGAATAGTCCACAAATGAGATATAAAATATTATTCAGAGAATAATGGTAGGTACTCATCATAGTCTTTAATATATTTGTTTTATTTTAAAAAAAATATCCTTGCATTCTATTAAATTTAAACATTTTCTTTTGCTTGTGTTAATTTCAATTAAATTTTAGTAATTTCAGATCAAAGTTTTAGTTTGATGTTCAATGTTGTTTAATCTTTATTTATTTGGCAATTGTTTACATGATGATGGGAGTGATAAGTGGTCAGTGAACCAGATCTTATCCGTATGTTTGAATGTGGTATATTTTTACAAAGGGTTGCTGAAATGATGGTATGTATTTTATAACTAAGCTCTGATCTTGGTCTTCACTTGATAAATAAATTATTTTGATAGTTTATTTCTTCAAATGAAATCGAAAAGAAAGTTATATTAATTTGCATTCAAATATTATCAAAAATATTTTTTTTATAGCGTCAAAAATATAAGTATTTTGATGTTTTGGATAGTGTATAATTCAAGAACAAAATAGTTTTTGCTTTCAGTAGACATTAAAAAAACTATAATAAAATTGAAGAACAAAGAATGTAGTTGTAATATTTTCTTGTGATTAATTATGAAAGCTTTTTTATTGTGTTATTTAAAAAGAACAAGATTCCTTATCATCTTATTCAGATATAAAATATTTTTATTTTATAAGTTTGCTTTGTTTGGTAAATTCTCGTTATAATGGTTAAGGACACTTTATAGAGCACTGCTGATATATATTTGGTGGAGAACATTTGCTAGAATCTATTGTTATAGAATAAATTAACCCTTGAATTTAGAATTTATAAAATTGTATTTAAATTACTTCAATTGAACAAGAAGCTCCATAACTGGAGTTATATCGAATAAACTCACCTTCAGGTCTACCAATACGTTTCAATGAGCATTCGTTGATTTTTTGAGTCATTTTTTCAGCCTGCCCATCAACAAGTTTTAAAGCCAATGGGGTATCAATTAGTCCAGGATTAATAGAATTGCATCGAATATTATGCCTAAAAATATATATAGGGTTTCATGTTATACATTTAAATATAGTTTTTTTGTAAGCAGTGTGTCTATCTAAAATAATTAGTGTGAGCAAGTAACGTTTTTGACAAGTTTGAATAAGATTAGTCTATTATCAGGCTCCCTAGGCTTATTTACATAAAGTGTTAATTGCATTGTTTTGAATTTTTATAATAGATAAAATAGTCAGAAAAAGATTAATCAATCCTTCATTCATAAATGTTTCAAACACTACTCATGAAGTTCTTTGTTTTTGAACTTGCTTTCAACGAGGTATAACCATTTTTTTAGTGATGGTGAATGGTGAATAATGAGTATGATTTGTATCATATCAGAATATCAATGCATTTCCATTGGAGAGTAATTATTTTTCAAATAATTAATTTGGGTTGGTTGTACAGTAGAATCTTGATAATCTGAGTCTCGATATTTTGAGCTTCCAAATAATTCATGCTTATTTCTATTTGAGCCTATTTGATCTATTTGACAAAAATGATGGTTCGGGTGTCCAAGAAATATTTATATCAATACGGTATGCAGAGGAAATGAGCCAGGCTTGCAGGAGCTGTTTATATTAATACTATATGCAAAGAAATGAGTCTAGATTCCAAGAAATGTTTATACTTTTGAATTTTGCAGTCCATTATGTTCGGTGAAACTTAATTAATCACTTTTACACAAGTTTATAACTTGAAGTCATAAACTTATGTAAAAGTGATTAAAAATGTTTATAGCCGTATTGTATGCAAAGTAAATGAGTCGGCTATCCAAAAAATGTTTATATCAATACGGTATCCAAAGAAAATGAGTCGGGCTTCCAAGAAATGTTTACATCAATAAGGTATGCAAAGAAAATGAGTCGGACTTCCAATATATTTTTATATCACTACAGTATGTTAAGGAAATGAGTTGAGCTTCCGAAAAATGTTTATATCAATACGGCATGCAAAGGAAATGAGTCGGGCTTCCAAGAAATGTTCATATTAAGTTCTTCTATTTTTTCTAATGCACAGGAATGTATTTCTGTGTAATCAGAGTTTTCGGTAATCCGAGGGAGTCTCGGCCCCATCTATCTCGAATTATCGAGACTCTACTGTAATTATCTTGATTTTTCTGAATGTATTCATAAATAACTGTTTTGTTAGGAAGTGAAAAAAACTTGAGTAAATTTACTGTGCTAACATGTTTTCAAACAGTTGATGGATGAGGGGTTGTCTAGGGTAGACAATCATACTTTGATTCAAGTAAGTGTGGCTGTTTAAAATATGTGTTTTTCTGCTATGCGACATTGGCATATTTAAAATTTTTCTATAGTGTTTAGTCTTTGCTATAGTTGAGTATGTGTTTAATTAATTAATTAAAAAAACTAGAGAGAGCACAGTAGCGTAATTATAATTAATAAATATTTATGAACCCTGGCCACAAATATTTACACAACCTTGATGTACATTTTGCTAACACAGTTAGTATCATCATATTTGTAACTTTTGATGATGCTAACTGTGTTAGCAAAACGTACATTAAGGTTGTGTAAATATTTGAATTTTGCATTGACTATAATACATCTCAAATAATAGAATCAACATAAAACTCAATGAAAATCTGAATTTCTTATGAGGTGGATACTGAATGACTTTGTTCATTACCCAAAAGTCCTTAAAAAAAGGCTTAACTTACTTGCCTATTTCTTTGGCTATAGATTTGGTTAGGGAATCCACTCCTGCTTTGGATGATGAATAAAAAGATACACCAGCTGCACAATTTGTACTTGCAACACTACTTATATTTATAATTGATCCCGGTAAACTTTCCTTTATTAATTCCTTCACTCCTGCTTGTATTACAGCAAACATTCCCTAAAACAATATGAAAATTCCCACATGATAACGTTAAAACATCTATTTTGCTGTAGATTGGGAAATAAATAAACCAGCTCAAGGTGCAAGTGAAAAAAACTGGTTTTCATTAAACAGAAAACACAGGCACCCAGAAACCTAGACGTAGAAGATCCAAATGTTTAGTAGCCAACATACTTGAACATTTTGCTAGGGAAATCATAAACAATTTGGACAAAAATGTTTCTACATCTTGTATTATAAGGGTAAAAATGGCAAAACAGCAGATTAAAATATAATCATATTACTTATCTGATATATTACATTATAAATTTACATTTTAACTTTATTATGAATCTAAAACTTTATTGTTTAATTATTTGGAGATGCTGGGAAATGACTTAATATGAAAAACTGGATCGAAAAAAAATTCAAGCCTAAGAAAATCAAATAGGCTGAAAAGATGAAAGAAACGCAATACAAATATTTTTGAAGGAATATAAGAATTAAAAATAAATGGCAGAAAGCAGTTAAATTAATGTAGCAAAAAAAAAAAAAACAATGCAAGGAAAAATATAATAGTAGGTTTGATGAATAAATGTAATTTATCTATGTAACCACTGGCATAGCCAGAGAGAGGCACGTGGCCCCCAAAGTCATTAATTTCAGCAAAAAGTAACATATAAAACTTTTTTTTAGCATAACAGCTTATCCTCGCCCCATCAATTGTGTAATTTTAAGTGCCAAAATAGCATAAAATATGATTTATAGTGATAAAAATATTCAAAATTTCCTTGGGAGATTCCACCTCCCTGACCCCCTTAGGGCGTGAGTCCCCCAAACCATCGTCTTGGTTACACCTCTGCATGTAACTATTGCGTTTTTATAGTTGATACCATATTCACAACCTTTGAAAATATAAACATTATCAATAACAATCAATAAATACACAGCTTTAATAAAAATGTTTAAATGACTTTAACCCCAATAGATACATACTGATTAGTGAAAAGCGTCTCACAGTAAATTTACATAATTGTTACTCCTAAATATTCATGTTAATCTTAATAATTTTAATTTTGTTGAACAACATACATATAATTCTGTTTAAAGTTGTTTGGAAATTTTAAGTTTTGTGTTTGTTTGATTATTGATGTAATGAGTGTTTTGTTTTACAGATTATTTATGTGATGCTTTTAAACAAGGAAATTTTAATATTAGTTGTGACTTTTTACAGGATTTAAACATATATTAATAAAACTACTGAAATTTACAAACACACAAAAACACAAAGTACAAACATATTAAATGAACAAACCCAATACAAATCACACATACTCTTTGATACTATCGAAAAAGTGCCTTTAAAACCATCACCCCTTAACCTAACAACTCCAAGCAGAAGACACTAACGAAGATCCACACATAGCGATCGAAAACGTTCTGCCTCAGTATGTTTTAACAAATATACAAAATTTAAAGTTCTGATAGTCATAAACTAATGTTAAAGTGATTAATTAAAAGTACTGAGTTTCTTAGTAGGTTGCAACTATAATAACCCAATAGTTAATGTATCAATCACTTTAAGTCTATAATATATTATTGTTTTCAAAAACTGGTTGTAGGGGTGCAAATTTATTTAAATAAGTTTATTTGATATAAGCAAATGCATTTTAATAAATAATTATATTTATCTAGTAAAAATTAAACAACACATTCTTTTTTAAATTGAGTTACAATTACTGATTCAATTGTTTATAATATCATATATTATTCACCAGGCATGAAAATGTACTAATAATTTGTAAAATATCATGGCTGACATTCCCTATATTATGATAATTTCTTTTTTTGTCAATTTTTTTATTAGCTCACTGTCCTTTATATATATATATAGGAATTTTTGGACTAAATTGAACACTGACAGACTTACCTAGTATAAATTTATTTATTTCCAAGAGATTGCAGTTTTGGACTATTACCACTAGGTAAGTCTGTCAGTCTCCTATCTAGTCCAAAAATTCCTGAATAAGCTTTAAGCTCTACTAAAACTAACCTAATGTATATATCTTGTACAAATTTTTTCAGCCGTTAACCACTGGTGGATATCAATTGATTAGTAATATTACTATAACAATGACTTTAGTCAAATATTTAATTTACTTAAATTTGTATTTTAGAAATTGAATATACTAAATTACAAAATATTCTAGATTATTCAGTCAAGAAACTCATCTAAATATTCTAAATACATTTTTCTAATTACCACTAGATTAGTATGAAGTACTGCCTGGAATTTCTCTGTACTTGTTGTTGAATCTTGTATAAAACTCTTCTCCAGCAAACCTGCACAATTGACTATGATAGATGGAGGGTGCTTAAATTTTTCCAAAATACTCTCAAAGATGGATGCAATGTTTTCATTTTTTGTTACGTCAAGAATTAAACAAATGTGTCCATTGCCTGTACAATTAAAAAATGGTTTAAGACTGAAGTTAAATAAAATTTTCTTTTTTCATAAGTCTACAGCTAACATCGTTAAGTTTTTATCTCTATTTTTTTATTGAAAGAGATCTTAAGAATTGACATATTGATTCAAATAACACTTTCATTTTCATACACATCTACAAATTTAAAAACAGCACCATTATAGTGTGTAGTAAATGTTATTCACAATTTAAGAGTTCGTTTTAGTAGTTTATGTTTTGTCAAGGCTTTAAGACTGCTTTATTATTATTTTTTGCTCAATTTTTTTTGCTTGGGGTATCTGTGTTGCCAGATTTCTTCATGTCACCATATGTACTGGCATATTTGTCAAGGTTATATAAACAGTAATTTTTTCATTATAAACCAGTAATACATTTACAGCAGTATATTAACCTGCATTTCTGCAATTAATGAATAATTTTAACAAAAAACTTGCATTTTGTTTTAGTATTTGAAAGATATGAGTACAATGACTCAAGAAAAAATTGGCCAAGGATCAGTAAGTCAATTACAAGTAAGCAAACACATTTTCATTGTTTGCAAGATACAGCTTAAAATTTAAAAAAATGATAGGATTAGTTTACTTTGGAAAACAAATTTAGAAAAATTTAAATGTAACAAACTTAACTGAATAATATTTTTTAATACAGTAAAAAATAGATTATGTCTACTTTGAAGATTTAAACTAAACAAACCTTTGAAGATTTAAATAACATATTTAGAGCTTTTGTAAGTTTTTTTGTAAGTCCATCATTATTTCATTGTCCAACTAATTAATATTAATAATTAAAAATATCATGCATTAAATTTTTATTTATTAATTAGTTTGAAACGTGTTGAATATTTAACGCTTTAAATTATCTATATCTTTAAATACCTTGAAGGTATAGTAGAAAATTACAACACTGAAAAAAAGGAAGATGACAGTCTAGTGCAATCAATTTAAAATATTGTAGAAAACCCCAGAGAGTAAAGTTGACACATTTTACACAATTCTCAATCATAGATTATAAATATTAATTTCATTAAACTGTAGTATCAGCAGAAACAAAGTAGAGAGAGAGAGAGATGAAATTACCCATAACTGTGAACAGAAGTTCATTATTGAAACATGTTTGTTATTGACATGAATTACCAATCTAGATTTTAGTTATATGGTCTAATGATGAATGGAAAACACTCTAATTAATTATAAACCATATTTTGTTTTTGTACCACCTAATTGTCTAATTTTATACTTTATCAGTGTTATTTTTAACAATATATTCAAAAATTATTTAATTTTCTTTATCGAAAACAATTTACAATGCCAACTTAATAAAATAATATTTGTTTGTTTTCTGTTCAAAAATGTTGGTTTTTAGTAATTTATTACCTCTAATAATATTTCATACTTTTCTAATATCTTAGCTTTAATTATAAATATTTATGAAAAAACTTGTATGATCAGTCATGACTGTTAATTTTAGTAACGTCTAAAAATTCTTTAAAACTCAGTATTTTACTTTGTAATTTCAAAAAGAATTCAGAGTCAACTTCAGGGACCTACCATTCTGCCGGAGTAAGGGATATTCATTTTATACTCCATAAACTTTTAGAAGGTACTGTCCTATTTTGATTTTTTAGATATCTAGTCACTTTAAATATATGACAAATGATACAGAACTGTATGATCCTATAATATACTGGGGGAAATGATAATGAACAATCATTACATGACATCTGAAGAAAAGTGAAGAGGCATAGGAAATGGAGATGAACAACCATTAGGTGATAACTGATGGAGGAGGGAAGGGTACTACAACATAGTAGTAGAAATGAAGGTGAAGAAGCATTAGATGATAACTGAAGGAGGAGTTATCGACACTACAATATATTTGAAGAAATAGATAAACATCCATTTTATGATAACTGATGTAGGAATGAGGGATCCTACAACATATTTGGATAAATGAGAGTAAACAACCATTTTATAACAACTGATGGACGACTGAAAGTACTCATCAGAGAAAATAGCTTAAAAAGATGGCTTTACATGCCATTTCAAGTAGGTTTGAAGGTCTCTTTAACATACTAGAGGAAATGGAGATTAACAACCATTACATTGCAACTGAAGGAATAATGAAAGATCCTACAACATAGTGGGAGAAATGGAGATGAACTACCTTCATATGACAACAAAAGGATGAGTAAAACATGCTACAATATATTGGAGAAAGTGGAAATGAAGAACCATCATTACATGACAAGTGAAGAAGAGTGCAGGAACAAAGAACATACCGGGGGAAATGGATATGAAGAACCAGTACATCACAACCTGCTGGGGGAAATGAGGGTGTGCAAACCCTTCCTATAACAAATCAAAAAAATTTGGGATTAAAAAGGCTTCGCTTGTAATTACGTTACTTTGTCTATAGAAAACTGTTAAGGATATAAACTAAACAATTCATTCATTAATTTACCAGAAAGTAGTGAAAGTGTTTCTTCAGAAGCATTTATATTCACATCTGTGGCAACTATCGTCGCACCTTCTCTGGCTAATACAACACAAGTAGCACGTCCTATACCACTCCCAGCACCTATAAATAACATAAACTGATTTATAAAGAAATTAAGCTTGATGCAAAAATTGGCAATTCTCTCATTAGCATAAAAAACAAAGCAATCTGTTAATTACACACACACACACACACACACACACAGACACACACACACACACACACACACACACACACACACACACACACACACACACATACACACATACACACACACACACACACACACACACACACACACACACACACACACACACACACACACACACACACACACACACACACACACACACACACACACACACACACACACACACACACACACACACACACACACACACACACACACACACACACACACACACACACACACACACACACACACACACACACACACACACACACACACACACACACACACACACACACACACACACACACACACACACACACACATACACACACACTGCAATAAACCTTAATTTTTATGTTTTTTTTTTAAATTGATTTATTCCTGTAATTTTCTATTTTCAGAAAATATTAATTATCTATATATCTTATCATAATTGAAATTTATTTATTTCGCTAATTTATACACTCTTTTACTCTTATTTATTCCCTTTCGCTCCTAAAATTTTAAGGATACATATAAGAAAATATTATTCATTTAGAGATCATTTAGTGAGATAAACAGCAATCTAGTCATTATATAACAGCTGAACGTTTTGGGATATGTGTGAACAAATCTTTATGTCTTCCTGTCACAGTTCATAAATATATACCAGCAGTTTCGAATAGTCATAAACTAATGATTAAAATGTGATTAATTAAGATTCACCTAACGTAATGGGCAACAAAGTTCAAGAATATACCAGCAATTCACATTTATACCGGCTCGTTCTCTCCATATTGTTTGGCAGCTAATATATGTGCGCTGATGTCACAAAATGATTAAAATGTTGATTGTGAGGATCCAGTCAATTTTAGAGGCCTGAAACCTTCTTAGTGGTGTATAGTGATACTATCGCTTATAGAGTAGGCTTGGTCTTTGAAAACTGTGGCAAGTAATAGCAAAGCTGAGCATGGTTGTCACAGTTATGATCATTTATGACTATAAACCAAGAAAGTGTCTGTTGGTACATAAACATATTTTTCCATTTACTAACACTTCTATCTAAAATAGCAAGTTCATTTTTTCTTAGAACGGTAACAACATAACTTACCTTAAATTCCAAGATATTACAATTGAAGAATGCATACTTGAAGTGCATCGGTGGGTCGTCCTGTTTCAACACCCAGAGACAGATCCTGGGAGTCTCTCAAAGAGCAACACCTGCATGAGAAACTGTTAAAAAGAATGAAGTGCCACCATTGGTGGCAATCAAAAGGGTAAGGGGAAGTAACTTTTTATGTGTTCAATTTTTAAGGATGAAAAATAAATAATTTGGACTTTGCACCCCTGACTGATTTAATAAGTGGCACAAGCAGTATTATAGGATGTTAATATTTTTATAATTTTCTGTAATTTCTATTTTTAATTGTAACTGCATTTATGTAACTGTAACTTTTTATAACTTCTACAATTCGTCAAATAAATACATATGTCAAATATTGTAAATTATTTATTTGTCTTTCGTGATAATACATGAGATTTTTTTTATATTTAGGAAATGTAATTTTTTTTTTAGTTTTGCCACAAGGAACTGCAGCCTTATCTATTGTAATAACTATAAAGTGTATTATTTTAGTATTAAGGGTTATACAGATATGTGCCACATCTAAACACAGCCTAAATACAAGAAAAATTGTTAACTTGTTTGGACAAAGTAGAGGTTACAAACAATGAAAACAAATATTTACAATGTATTTTTTGTCAGGTCTTTAAGGGTCACTTTTTCCCCTCTGAAACCAGAATTTGTAATTGTTTTGAGTGAATACCAATTTCATATTTTGTTGATGTTTTTGACCTTATTGGTCAAAAGATATCTCAATATGTAACAGTTTTTTTTTTTTTTTTTTATAAATTTACCTAGGCCTGTGAATGAAAGAATATTTGACACTACCGAATCCAGTTTCTAAATAAAGGTTACCGTTCTTAAAAAAAAATGTACTTTTTTTTGTAGAAAAAAGTTTAATAGAAACTTCTATTAATGACTTTAAAATATTATCTGTTTAAATTCATAACATCATTTATGTATGTGTATATATATATATATATATATATATATATATATATATATATATATATATATATATCTAATTTGTGCTGTCCAAATATTGTCAGAAGGTTATTGCATTTAAAATATAATTTTTTAAAACTACAATTATATAATTATAATTATTGTACTTTATTTATAAAGTCTGTTTCATGAGAGAGATTATTTATCTAATGAAACCAATGTAAATCTTACTGTAAGTTATGCCTAAGCAAAATTTAACCATGGCTTGAAACTAACAAACAGGAGTAATAAAAATGTCAGTGTCTCTTAGAGTTTTCTTATTTTTAAAATGGCAATTCCTTCAAGTAAACCTACCTGTCACTAATGCCAACTTATGTTTCAGAAGTAAAGACATGGTTAGCAGCTCTATCACAATACTTATTATGCTGTTTACTATACAGTAAAATGTTTGCTTACAGATAATTAAAATTTTGTGTCAAGGTTAAATAGACTTGTATACCAAGGTCAGTTGTTGCCAACTACTGTTTATTAGGATTTTTGTAGCTGGCAATAAAATTTATATTCCTCCTTATTTTTTAAAGAATGAGTTATTTCAGTGCTTTTTATGTAGATTTCCAAAACTTTTTTTTAATAACTAAAATTATGTTAGTAATTATGGGATATAATGTTATATAACTTACAGAGTTGAGCAACTGAGTATCAAATCACCAGATGAAACAGTGTTATGCTTTTGTTACTTTACATGAATGGTGTTAGTGGTTTTTCGTATACGGTTATGTATACTAATCATATATACAACTCATTGAATTTTGAACGATCATTTTTCAGTAGTTTTCTCAGTCTTTTTTGTTGACATTTTCCATGTATTGTTGAAATATTAGACATCTTCTCTCTGTTGGAATTTCCATCCCAATAATGCAACTCTGGAAAACTATTGTCAGTTGCTGGAAGAGTAATTGGTTTCTGTGTATATACACCCAATCAAACTTTGCCAAACATCTCATAGCTACAAACCATAACTACACAAGTATAACATCTAACCTACAAATTCTTCAGAAACAAAACTAAAATAACCAAATAATTTACAGAAAGTAACATAACATATGTGTTAAAATATCTGTCCTACCTCATAACATATAACATAAAATCAGCTGTTTTATGAAATCATGTGTTATCACTTATTTTAAGCCAAATGGTAACTATATTTGCTCCTTTTGTGAAAAATTTACCCCCATATAAAACTAAAATTAATTCATTAAATGTAACTAATGAATTAATATTTGGAAAAAATTTTTTTAACATCATGGGTCATCTACTACAACTTAAAAAAAAAAATCCATTTGAACTTGAGTGGATGAATAAAAATTATTTTAATAACAATTGAAAATTTGAAGAAGGATTATATATTATTAATATTATTATTATTCAATATATATTATATATTAACAATGTATATTAATATATTATAATTAATGAATATAAATATTCAAATACAAGAATTCAAGAATTGATATATTATTATATTTAATAATATAATATTTTGTTACAGCATTTTTTTCCTGAAGAAGCGAATTCATTTATTGGTGAAAAACTTTGGAAAATATATAAATTGAAACAATTCTTGTATTTGAAATATTTTTATTCAATAAATATATTACAAGAAAACGTATCACTATATTTAATATGTTATATCTTTAGTAGGATTTGAATAATCAACGTTACACAACAATATGAGATATACAAACATTTAGTTGTAAGGTACTTTATTCCTCCTTCATTTGTCATGTAATAGTTGTTCATTTTTTTCCTTCGGTATGTTTTGACCCTTCACTTCTCCTACAGTTGTCATGTAATGGTTGTTCATTTTTTTCCTTCGGTATGTTTTAACCCTCACTCCTCCTACAGTTGTCAAGTAATGGTTGTTAATTTTTTTCCTTCGGTATGTTTTGACCCTCACTCCTCCTACAGTTGTCATGTAATGGTTGTTAATTTTTTTCCTTCGGTATGTTTTGACCCTTCACCCCTCCTACAGTTGTCATGTAATGGTTGTTCAATCTCTATGTCTCACAATATGTGGTAGCTCTCTTCACTCCTTCAATTGTCATGTGAAGGTTGCTTATCTCCATATCAGGGTCCTTCAGTCTATCTTCAATTTTCATGTGTTTGTTGTTCATTTCCATTTCCATCATTTTTATGCAGGGTAAACTCCTATTTCGTTTGTTATGTAATTGTTGTTAATTTCTATTTCCTACGGTATGTTGTAGGAACTTCACTCCTTCTTCAGTTGTCATGTAATGGTTGTTCATTTTCAGTTCATTGTACGACCCTTCACTCCTCCTTCAGATGCTAAGTAATGGTTGTTTATCTTCATTTTAGGGCCTCTTATTTCAACTTCAAGTTTCATGTAATAGTTGTTCATTTACGTTTCTCTCGGTATGTTGTAGGGGCTCTTCACCTTTCCTTTAGTAGTCATATAATTGTTGATTTTATCCATTTTCCCAATATGTTGTAGGGTCCATCCCACTTCCTTCAAGTGTCATGAAGTGGTTGTTCATCTCCATCCTCTCCCGTATATTGTAGGGGCTTTCTAGATTCTTACCTATCCTGTTACGCCTGATTAGAATCTCTCTTATGTGTCTTCCATTTACGCTTGTATATGCTCACTTATTTGTTTTCACGATAAGTGACAGATAAGTTTAGATTTTTACTCATCTGTCATCATGTGGTGTCTGACTAGATTCTCACTACCGACATGAAATGATAAATGTTTTAAATTAATGTCAATGTTGGAATATACAAACCACTTATTAAAATCATTTGATCTCGGATACAAAAGAAATTGTTCACTTTGTTGAAATTAACAAAATGTTTTTTGTCTGAGTATCGTAAATCGATTTACTTGCGAGTTGTAGTGTATATACTGATGAGCTGGGGGGGGGGGAAGGGGTCCCCAAGTACCCGGAAAATTTTTAGGAGATATGGTACCTATAGTGTAAACTCTAGGTGTCTTCTATGTGAGGGAAATAGTTATAGGGCTAGGTCTACTTTGTGACATTACACAATTATTAATTATAATCATTTACCATAAATTTACAATACAAATGACCTATTTATCACAAAGTGGATGGGATTATTTATTAATGGTTATAGTGTGGTATTAAATTCATTAATGTGGGTTTGTAAACATATTCAACTACTTGATAAGTAGATTTAAATCAGGGACGAATACGCAAAAACCAGAAATGTCATTTCATTTGACATTCATAGTGTTATTTTATATTACAATAAAAATAATTGAAAAAAAAAAACTGGATTCCACAAAAATAATACAAAAAATCACTAGTATTACAACTTACCTAAAATTAAACCCTTATGTACATTTCGATGGCTATGTCATCATCATCAGAATGTCTTGTTACAAAATCACAATCAAGAATACAAAAAAATGTTGTATACTATTTTATAGTTTAAAAATTTTCATTTTTCTATATTTTGGGAGGGAGTTGGCTTGAGGCACTAAAGCCCCCCTTAAATCCACCACACGATAATATTTAATATTTTGTAAAAAAAGTCTGAAATAAAAAGAAAATTAATGTAAAGAAGAAACAAAAGGAAAGATTTTACAAAAGGAAAGTTTTCGAAAACTCATTTGTATCACATCAAATTTCAAGCCTTCTTATCAAGCGGCCCAAGTGTCCTTGACTTGACTCACCTAATTGGAGAGGGCCCATTGAAGCAGCATTGCGAGTTATATTACGCTTGGCGCCCAGCAATTCCTGCTGAATACTCCTTGGCCCTTCTACGGATTCCAATTTTAAATATTCTATACACGCTTTTGTTTTTATAAACACACGAAGAGTAGTAGAACGCCCAGTCTTAATTAAATATAAATTTATCTAATATAATATATTGTACTAAATATTTAATACGTTTTCAACTAATTTCATTAAAAACAGCTATTTAGAAGTATTTTACTATTGACTATTTTAGAATTCTGTTAAAAAAAAATGGAAATCACGGACTATGAGAAAAATATTGTTTCAAAATTTTAAAGTATGTGTAAATTTGGCATATTTAATTTTCTGGATACAAATATTTTTGAAATGAGAAATTAGTTCTTAAGTAGCATTTAACATCGAATTCATCATGCATAAATGTCTGCAATAACAGAAAAACCTTATTTAAATGGTTATACTAAGGAAGAAAAACCAATGACAAGGCTCTGACTCTGCTTTATGTGATAAGACTGCAATAGGAACCTACGTGGTGTTTCAACTTGGAAGAAAACCTCTGAAAGTTTTATAAACGAGTTTGGAAATGCTTTGTGTGTGGGTGGTATGGTTCATAGTGATAAAACATGGAAAGAACACCAGTTATAGTGTTATGAATGAGTTTGGAAATGCTTTGGATGTGGATGGTATGGTTCATAGTGAAAAAACATGGAAATAAAACCAGTTATAGTGTTATGAATGAGTTTGGAAGTGCTTTGGGTGTGGGTGGTATGGTTCATAGTGATAAAACGTGGAAAGAAAACCAGTTATAGTGTTATGAATGAGTTTGGAAATGCTTTGGATGTGGATGGTATGGTTCATAGTGAAAAAACATGGAAATAAAACCAGTTATAGTGTTATGAATGAGTTTGGAAATACTTTGGGTGAGGATGGTATGGTTCATAGTGATAAAACGTGGAAATAAAACCAGTTATAGTGTTATGAATGAGTTTGGAAATGCTTTGGGTGTGGATGGTATGGTTCATAGTGATAAAACGTGGAAATAAAACCAGTTATAGTGTTATGAATGAGTTTGGAAATGCTTTGGGTGTGGATAGTGTGGTTCATAGCGATAAAACATGGAAAGAAAACTAAGTGTTATGAATGAGTATGGATATACTGGTGTAGTGGATACTGTGGTAACGTGGAACAAAACCACTGGAAAAGTGTTTTTTTTGAGATTTCAGCAATAGTAACTTTTTGCGATTAAATATTAACTTTTTATAACTTTTCATAATAGATAATAGTCACATTTGGTATTGTATATTGCTACCTTTTTGAACAATCCTATTTAATTTTACTACATTCTCAAAACTATCCTTGTTCTGTGATTAGAGCACAGCTAGTGGCAGTTTTACGACGTTTATTCCACTTTATTTTGCAAACTCTATGTTTTCAGTAGTTTAAGAATTAAAGACTTGCTTATAAAGGGTAAAATATGAATACTTAGCTAGATGTAACTAGTTGTCATTTAAAAAAGTTCTTGTGAGGTTTCTGGTATTATTTAAATTATACTATTGAATGTCTCCTCCATGTAAATCCTTGTGGCTACACGTAAAAACTGTAAAATTAACGCAATTTTGGAGTTATTTATTTTCAAGTAACTTATCTGAAATATATAGAAACATTTTAAAGGGTTTTAATGGAGTAAAATTACGATATCCCACTGCAGGGTATGTTTAGGATCTATTTCAAAATATTGTCGCAATATTACACCAATATAGGTTTATTTCAACACGAAATACAAAACAGTTTGCTTTTTTTTGTTCAGAATGTTTAAAAAAACATCGTTTGTTCAACGTCGCAAGATAAATGTAAAAATTTTACAAACAAATCACGAGGCGTGGTGTTATTCATTGTCTTTGAACAAAGTTTTCGCTGCATGAAATATACACAACACCGGGAATCTGGAACGTAAATCATTTTTACAGAAAGTGTGTTTTTGTCGGAAGTGCTTCGTTACGCCTGGCAATCTAGGTTTAAGGTATGGCATCACTTCCTGAAGTTTCTAAAAATCTGAACACTTGTAAGAGAATAATTTTGCCCGATCAGAATTTCTGGATCTAGATATTATTTTAAATGATATTGAAAATTGGGGTTTTAGTTTTCAATTAGAATTAACGTATAGGTTTTGAAAAAATATGTTTTCCTTTGACCACCTAATCTAACATCATCTAATAAGACCTTCATTCTAACACGTAATATATAAAAAAAATCTAAAGTAAATTCCTACTTGGTAACCAGAAAAACATTTGGTTTTTGTTACTTTTTATTAAATAATGAAACTTAATATAAAGTAATATAACACATGCCTAAAACATCTGTTCTACCACATAACCTATAACATAAAACCAGCAGTTTTATGGAATCATATGTTATCACTTATTTTAAGCCAATTAGCTATATTACATAACTTGCCCTTTCTTGAAATTTTATACAGAGCACAGTAGCGTAATTATGATAAATAAATAACAATAACCTTTGCTACACATATTTAAACATACTGAGTATGTTTGTAACCTTTTGATGATGCTAACTGTGTTGGCGAAATGTACATCAAGGGTGTTTAAATATTTGTAGCAAGGGTTATTGTTATTTATTTGGCCTTTTTCAGTATAGTTTTTTTTTCATATAGAACTAAAATTAATTAATTACATTTAATTAATGAATTAATATTTGGAAAAACTGTATTAACATCAAGGGTCATCGATTACAATTAAAAAGTGTATTTCAACTTGGGTGGATGAAATTTTATTAACGATTGAAAATTTGAACACGAGGTTCAAATATATATATATATATATATATATATATATATATATATATATATATTTCAAATATTATTTATTAAATAATATATATATATATATATATATATATATATATATATATATATATATATATATATATATAGAGAGAGAGAGAGAGAGAGAGAGAGAGAGAAAGAGAGAGAGAGAGAGAGAAAGAGAGAGAGAGAGAGAGAGAGAGAGAGTGAACTAATAGTAGGGATTGAAAAATCAACCATAATTTAGGCTTTTAAACCGCAAATATCAGAGCCGACACGAGTTGGGCTTCTCTAAGTAAACTGTGTTAATTAAACCGGATAAAGCAAAATTTAACCAGTCTTATCGTTCGCAACCAGTTGTAGAAATGTTTAAAAACGCACACCAGCATTAAGGAAGGAGAAATTATAGAGAATACCGATTGCTTAGTGTGTTAAGTTTTTCTCCGTCTTAAGCTTACCTACCTACCTGCTCAGGAGGTGGAATTACAAGCAACAGTTCTCTCCTTCTGAAGAAGAATGCCAGATTTACACAATCCCACAACAATGAATAAAACACAGCAGGTACGCTTCAAATATAACGGTTACAATCTGTGGTGAATTTCAAGTGAAATGTTGTTTTTGTGGTTGGTAGCGATAGCGATATGTCCAACACGCATGCGCAAATAAACACCCGCTAGTCAAGGGCTGAGTTTAATGGGCCCATCTTACACAGTTTTTGAGTTTGATAGTTTTTGAGAATGAACATGCGTGAGCTATCCCCAATTTTAGAGACCTTAGACATTTAAGTGAAAACTTAAAAATCGCAAATAGTGCCACTCTTATTTGGAAAATGCGTTAAAATATAAAACTTTGGGAACATATATTATAACACAAACAGATTGCTCGGAAAACATTGTATTGGTTAGGTTGTTTTGGGTAGTGATAGTGATATGTCCAACACGTATGAGCAACTAAACACACACTAGCCAAGGCCAAGATTTAACGGGTCCATCTTACATAGGTTTTAGTATTGTTCGATAGAGTAAGTGAACGTGCGTGAACTATGGACAATTTTAGAGAGCTTACACATTTAAATAAAACATAAAAATCACGATTAGTGCTCCTTTTTGTTTTTAGAAAATGCGTTAAAATATAAAACTTTGAACTTGAGGTTTTAGTATTGTTCGATAGAGTAAGTGAACGTGCGTGAACTATGGACAATTTTAGAGAGCTTACACATTTAAATAAAACATAAAAATCACGATTAGTGCTCCTTTTTGTTTTTAGAAAATGCGTTAAAATATAAAACTTTGAACTTGAGGTTTTAGTATTGTTCGATAGAGTAAGTGAACGTGCGTGAACTATGGACAATTTTAGAGAGCTTACACATTTAAATAAAACATAAAAATCACGATTAGTGCTCCTTTTTGTTTTTAGAAAATGCGTTAAAATATAAAACTTTGAACTTGAGGTTTTAGTATTGTTCGATAGAGTAAGTGAACGTGCGTGAACTATGGACAATTTTAGAGAGCTTACACATTTAAATAAAACATAAAAATCACGATTAGTGCTCCTTTTTGTTTTTGGAAAATGCGTTAAAATATAAAACTTTGAACTTGAGGTTTTAGTATTGTTCGATAGAGTAAGTGAACGTGCGTGAACTATGGACAATTTTAGAGAGCTTACACATTTAAATAAAACATAAAAATCACGATTAGTGCTCCTTTTTGTTTTTGGAAAATGCGTTAAAATATAAAACTTTGAAAACAAATATAACGTAAACTAGCTGCTCGAAAAACATTAGTTAGTTTGTTTTTTTCTCAACATTATTGGGTTTTGTTTAGTTATAATATGCGAAATAATCACAAGGAGTGATACTATTACAAGATAAGCTTTTGAGTTAAAATCTATACTTCAATATGAAGAGTTTTAATATCTTTTAAACATTTCCTTGATGTAATTAAACACGTTGATATTTTATACAACACTGTCCAAATGGAGAGGGGCAACAGTTTTTGTTGACTGATGGAATATTCTCAGCCTATGTTCTCTATTTATAAGGATGTAATGCCAGATGTGATAAACTGCAATTGTAGAGATAATTTGAAAATAAAAAGACCAGGCGAGATCAACTACTCGCTCGTAAGTAAAAAAATAAATTACAAAGTATTTGCAATCTTCGAAGCTATAGTTTATGAACTCATCAGCATTTTCAACTACATTTAATAAAAAATAATCTCTATTACTTTAATGTAATGTATATACATTCTGACATCAAATCATATTTTGAATCAAATTACTTCACGCATTTTGTTAGCTAGACGGGGATCTGCTGACATTAAATAGCGTTATTTACTAAAAGACGTTTTTTTCAATCCTGGTTTTCTGAGAGTCTCTGTAACAAATGTATTTATATGTTCTGAATGGAAATTCTCTTTATTAAAAAATTCGCTATACTTTATACATAACACTGTAAAAAAAATTAATAATAAATTTGCAGTTTGTATATTATACTGCACTCGCTCAGATTGAAAAGAGAAAATGTTTTTATAAGAGGTAATACATGTTTTTATAATGAGCATACTCGGACTGTTCTTCAGCTACAGAGTGAAGTGCTCTCAGAAATAATAAGGTCATCATCTCTACTGTAGAGGATCTATGTTTTGTTGAACAAACTCTTGTTTTAAACAAATTGCTGGTGTTGTATAAGCTACATGACACTGTAACTATAAATATCTTTATGTTATATTGTATTTAGGCGTGATTCAAGTATTTAATAAACAATATTATTTTGTCAATCCCACGTATTGGGTTCAGAGTTCTCATCAATCAATCATTGTATAACCTCCAGTTACTGTCCGTTCACTATAATTACAAAATACAACCTACAACCTTATCTTCCACATAGCCTATAAGGTCTACAGTTGTCTTGCATCATGCATAATAGTATATCCAGTTATTGGCCAGTCACAATTAATGCGACCCACAGTGTTATCATTATCCTCGCCCAGAGTATACAGTTCTCCTTAAAACTTATATTATTATATTCAGTTATTGGCTAGTCACAATTAATGCGACCCACAGGGTTATCATTATCCTCGCCCAGAGTATACAGTTCTCCTTTAAAATTATAATATTATATTCAGTTATTGGCCCTTCACTAATAATACGACCGATAGGTATATCTCTATCTTCATCCAGGGTGCAATACAGTTCTCACTTAAAATTTATAATAATATACCAAGTTATTGACCCTTCACTAATAATACGACCATAGGGCTTTCAATATCCTCTTCCAATGTATCCAGTTCTGCCTTAAAATTTATAATATTATATCCAGTCATTGGCCCGTCACTGTTAATGCGACCCATAGGGTTATCATTATCCTCACCCAGAGTATATAGTTCTCCCTTATAATTTATAATAGTACATTGAGTTTTTGATCTATCACTAATATTGCAACCCACAGGTTATCATTATCCTCTTCCGAGTAAACATATCTCCCTTACAATTTATAACATTATATCCAGTTATTGGCCCTTCATTAATAACACGACTCATAGGGTTATCATTATCCTTGTCCAGGATTTACAGATCTCGCCAATAATGCCAAACGCTATGTCTTGTTTTTGTCCTTCACTATTAATGCAAACCATAGGGTTATTGTTATCTTTGTCCAGGGTATACAGCTCTCCCTTATAATTTATTTTATTATATCCAATTATTGGTACTTCACTAATAACGGAACCCACATGGATATAATTATTCTCGTCCAGGGTATAGAGTTCTCCCTTACAGTTTATAATATTATATCCAGTTATTGGCATTTCACAATTAATTTACTCATAGGGTTATCATTATCCTTGTCTACGGTTTACAGATCTCGTTAATAATGCCAAATGTTATGTCCTGTTATTGGCCCTTCACTAATAATGCATCACATAGGGTTATCATTATCCTTGTACAGGGTTTACAGATCTCGTCAATAATGCCAAATGTTATGTCCTGTTATTGGCCCTTCACTAATAATGCACCCCATAGGGTTATCATTATCCTTGTACAGGGTTTACAGATCTCGTCAATAATGCCAAATGTTATGTCCTGTTATTGGCCCTTCACTAATAATGCACCCCATAGGGTTATCATTATCCTTGTACAGGGTTTACAGATCTCGTCAATAATGCCAAATGTTATGTCCTGTTATTGGCCCTTCACTAATAATGCACCCCATAGGGTTATCATTATCCTTGTACAGGGTTTACAGATCTCGTCAATAATGCCAAATGTTATGTCCTGTTATTGGCCCTTCACTAATAATGCACCCCATAGGGTTATCATTATCCTTGTACAGGGTTTACAGATCTCGTCAATAATGCCAATGTTATGTCCTGTTATTGGCCCTTCACTAATAATGCACCCCATAGGGTTATCATTATCCTTGTACAGAGTTTACAGATCTTTTCAATAATGCCAAAAGTTATGTCCTGTTATTGGCCCTTCACTAATAATTTGGCCGACAGGGTTATCATAATCCTCGCCCTGGGTATACAGCTCTTCCTTATAATTTATAATATTATATCAAGTTATTGGCATTTCACTAATGCGAATCATATAGGTATCATAATCCTCGTCTGGGGTATTCAGTTATCTTTTAAAGTTTTTTAATATTATATTCAGTGTTTGGCCCTTCACTTACAATGCAACCCATAGGGCTATCATTACCATCACCAAGGGTATACAGCTCTCCCTTATAATTTATAAAAATATATATCCAGCTATTGGCTCTTCACTATTAATACGCCTCATACGGTTATCATTATCCTTACCCAGGGTATATAGTTCTCCCAGTAAAATTTGAATTATTATATCCAGTTTTTATTCCTTCACTAATAATGTGACCCTTTTCGAGGGCTATCATTATCTTCGTAAAGAGTAAACAGTTCTCCCTTATAATTGATATATCCTTTTATTAGCCCTTCACTAATATTACGACCCATAGGGTTATCATTATCCTCGTCCCTCGTATACAGATCTCATCATTAATGCCAAATGATATGTCCTGTTTTTGGCCCTTGACTAATAATGTGAGCCATAGGGTTATCATTATCTTGGCCCAGGGTATACAGCTTTCGCTTTTCATTTATTATATTATATCAAGTTATTTTCCGTTCAATAATAATGCGACCCATAGAGTTATCCTTATTATCGTCTAGGGTATACAGATCTTGTCAATAATGCCATATGGTATGTTCTGTTTTTGACCCTTTACTAATAATGCTACCCGTAGGGTTATCATAATCTTCGCCGAGGATATACAGCTCTCCCTTATAACGTATATTATGTCCAGTTATTTTCCTTTCACTAAACATGCAACACCCAAAGGGTTATCATTATCCTCATTCAGGGTATACAGTTCTCCCTTATAATTTATAATATTATATTCAGTTTTTGGCCCTTCCCTAATAATGTGACACATAGGGTTATCGTTATCCTCTTCCAGGCTATACAGTTCTCCTTTATATTTTTTTTATTATATCCTGTATTGTTACTTCTTTCAATATTGTAACTTCTATTAGGCAGTTCAATAACCGCCTCCTCGTCCAGGCTTTACAGTTCTTTTCAGTCATGCATAACATCATATTCCGTTACAAGCCTTTCACTAATTAATATGCTGAAACTGATTTTCCTACAGGGCTTAACGTTCTCTTCAACAATGCATAATCCAATGTTTGATTATATGGTCCTCACGGAAGACCAATAAGGGGAACAGGAACTTCTATTATTGAATATGTAGTAAGTAAATTTTCCAAAAAGCGCTTTGTCTTCAGCGTGCAGACCGTCCAGCTGTTATAATTCCGTGACAGTCGTTATAATTTCTCAATGTTAGCGAAGACAGAAACGAACTCAGTTTGTATCTAATTGAGACAGAACCTCGCGGGAATATAAGATAAAACTAGCACGTAGCTCTAGGGAAATAGTAACATGAAAGACACATAACTTTGCAACTGGAGAATACGTTACGAGTCTGAATAATTTTAAATAAATGTAAACTTTTAATTGTTATTGTAATGGTAATAAATTGTTTATTTATGATATCCTACATATTTATGTATGCCTTTGTAGTTATATCTTTATGTATGTAGTTACATCTTTATGTATGTATTTACGTCGTTATGTATGTAGTTACATCTTTATGTATGTAGTTACGTCTTTATGTATATAATTACGTCTTTATGTATGTAGTTATATCTTTATGTATGTAGTTACAGCTTTATGTATGTAGTTACAGCTTTATGTATGTAGTTACGTCTTTATGTATGTAGTTACGTCTTTATGTATGTAGTTATATCTTTATGTATGTAGTTACATCTTTATGTATGTAGTTACGTCTTTATGTATGTATTTACGTCTTTATGTATGTAGGTACATCTTTATGTATGTAGTTACGTCTTTCTGTATGTAGTTATATCTTTATGTATGTAGTTACAGCTTTATGTATGTAGTTACGTCTTTATGTATGTAGTTACGTCTTTATGTATGTAGTTACAGCTTTATGTATGTAGTTACTTCTTTATGTATGTAGTTACAGCTTTATGTATGTAGTTACGTCTTTATGTATGTAGTTACAGCTTTATGTATGTAGTTACTTCTTTATGTATGTAGTTACGTCTTTATGTATGTAGTTACGTCTTTATGTATGTAGTTACGTCTTTATGTATATAATTACGTCTTTATGTATGTAGTTATATCTTTATGTATGTAGTTACAGCTTTATGTACGTAGTTAGGTCTTTATGTATGTAGTTACAGCTTTATGTATGTAGTTACTTCTTTATGTATGTAATAACGTCTTTATGTATGTAGTTACGTCTTTATGTATGTAATTACATCTTTATGTATGCAGTTACGTCTTTATGTATGTAGTTACATCTTTATGTATGTAGTTACATCTTTATGTATGTAGTTACAGCTTTATGTATGTAGTTACATCTTCATGTATGTAGTTACATCTTTAAGTATGTAGTTACATCTTTATGTATGTAGTTACAGCTTTATGTATGTAGTTACATCTTTATGTATGTAGTTACGTCTTTATGTATGTAGTTACGTCTTTATGTATGTAGTTACAGCTTTATGTATGTAGTTACAGCTTTATGTATGTAGTTACATCTTTATGTATGTAGTTACAGCTTTATGTAAGTAGTTACGTCTTTATGTATGTAGTTACAGCTTTATGTATGTAGTTACAGCTTTATGTATGTAGTTACATCTTTATGTATGTAGTTACATCTTTATGTATGTAGTTACATCTTTATGTATGTAGTTACATCTTTATGTATGTAGTTACATCTTTATGTATGTAGTTACATCTTTATGTATGTAGTTACATCTTTATGTATGTAGTTACAGCTTTATGTATGTAGTTACAGCTTTATGTATGTAGTTACATCTTTATGTATGTAGTTACATCTTTATGTATGTAGTTACATCTTTATGTATGTAGTTACATCTTTATGTATGTAGTTACATCTTTATGTATGTAGTTACATCTTTATGTATGTAGTTACATCTTTATGTATGTAGTTACAGCTTTATGTATGTAGTTACATCTTTATGTATGTAGTTACAGCTTTATGTATGTAGTTACGTCTTTATGTATGTAGTTACAGCTTTATGTATGTAGTTACAGCTTTATGTATGTAGTTACATCTTTATGTATGTAGTTACAGCTTTATGTATGTAGTTACGTCTTTATGTATGTAGTTACAGCTTTATGTATGTAGTTACATCTGTATGTATGTATGTAGTTACTTCTTTATGTATGTAGTTACATCTTTATGTATGTAGTTACATCTTTATGTATGTTGTTACATCTTTATGTATGTAGTTACATCTTTATGTATGTAGTTACATCTTTATGTATGTAGATACATCTTTATGTATGTAGTTACATCTTTATGTATGGAGTTACATCTTTATGTATGGAGTTACATCTTTATGTATGTAGTTACATCTGTATGTATGTAGTTACATCTTTATGTATGTAGTTACATTTTTATGTATGTAGTTACATCTTTATGTATGGAGTTACATCTTTATGTATGGAGTTACATCTTTATGTATGGAGTTACATCTGTATGTATGTAGTTACATCTTTATGTATGTAGTTACATCTTTATGTATGTAGTTACATCTTCATGTATGTAGTTACATCTTTATGTATGTAGTTACATTTTTATATATGGAGTTACATCTTTATGTATGTAGTTACATCTTTATGTATGGAGTTACATCTTTATGTATGTAGTTACACCTTTATGTATGTAGATACATCTTTATGGTAACTGCAGAAATGGTTGCTGTGGTAATATAGGTTACTTTAGAGGAGACAAATTTTAGCCACCCGTTGACAGAGAAGGCGTGACTCTGTTTTGGACACGAAGAGATATATTGCCTCTCGTATCCAGCAAAACACATGTCGCTACCTCCACAACAACGGCTTGGTAGTGCTTTATGTTACTTTGTGTTTCGGAATTGTCAGATCTGTCCTTCCCATTCTTTAACCTAAAATATGAAAACGAAGACTAAATCAAGACAGAATTACGAAAAAATGTTTAACTTAATACATTGTTAAACCTATTCTGTTTAAAGGAATAACAGGATTGTAGGGAACAATAGATTTCTGCTCTTAACAGTTGTACAATAAATTTTTGCCTCTTTACAATAAACTTATCACATTTTTTAATTATTGATTATTAAAATATTACAAAACCTCATTGTTTATTATTGTGTTTTCAATTACGTACAGTAAATAATCACCCATGAATAGCCTAAAGAAATCTAATAATACTCGCATTTGAAGCATATACTGGCCAGAATCATACTAACTACATAAATCACTAACTAAAACATTGGTTAATTCGTTGCTTTGTTTCGTGCGACGGGAGTAAAAACAGAATGCGCTGACTGCAATTTGACTGATGTTTGTTTCAGTCCAGTGTAACTAATTTTAATTGATTCTGTTAAACAAACTGGACAACCAGCGTCCTTGGTTTTGGCTTTTGCTGTTATATGCTTCGTTTGGAAACAATTGGTTCGAAATGTTTCTGACGCTTTTGTTTGCAAAATTTACAAACTTCATGAATAGTTAATTTCACCCTTAGCGCGGCACGGCCAAAGTAATCTCGTCTAATTTAATGAAGTCTAGCTTATCGAGCGGACCTATAACTTCATATTGAGAACACAAAAATAGGTTCATTGTTACAGAAAAGTATTGGGCCGTACTTAAGGAGGCGATGTTGTGGGTAGAATTCATGTAAAAGAGTTGGAAAATGAATAAAAACAACTTTGAAACACCACCCAATCTACTTCGTGAAAGAAAAGTATCACTATAAAAAATAAAGTTACTCCATTATGGAGTAAATCCTCACTTGTGGTGAAATAGTGTTATAAAAACCAACATTTGAAAACCAGAATATATTACAGTATTGATCTGCACAATAACATTCATTTTAAAGACTTTGAAATGCTCTTATTTGTTTTAAGCAAAATATAATATATTTCAATACCGGCAACTAAATATATTCAAGTTACTTGATATAATCATCTTGAATTCACTGATTAAACTAATTTTAAAAATACTTAACTAAGTGAATACGTAATTGCTTACTTGCTGACGCGTTTCAAAATGTTCGTTCCTTTTACGAAGCTAGTTAGAAATTTCTATAAAACATATAGTTCATTCTCCTCATATTCGAATGAATAATCAACATCATAATTTTCCAAAAATGTTAGTAATCTACACAAAAGTAAAATGTTAATGATCTTATTATTTACATGTTTTTAAATATTATTATTTTCCACCAACAACATAATTGTGAAGAATGAGGTTATGGCCACACCTGCATTATCTTAATGAGATCTTTATGGGGGAATACCCACACTGCATTAAATTTTTAGAGAGAAAGAACATCGTGCCTAGAACTGCATTTATTTTATGATAATGATAAAGTAGTGTGGAAACTTGTATTAACCTTATGGGGGGGGGTTAGGTAATGTCTGCACTGGATGACGTCATTGCTACTCCTGCAGGGGCTAGATCAAGTGAACAACGTTCCAACTAAACAACATTGAAAAACGAGCTTACGCGACGTTTAATTAACCAACACACACGATTGTCAAACGAACAACATTTACATCAAGTCCAACTAATCAACAGTCTCAACGTGCAACACACGGATTTGTATCGCCTTGCCACTCTGCAGGCGCTCCCGGCGCTCACAGTCCGATTTGAAATGTGTTACATGTTCTTTTTACGATTACAGTAATGTCCGATTTGAAATGTGTTACATGTTCTTTTTACGATTACAGTAATCCTTCAAAGCAATAAAATGTATCTTTTTCAATCCTTTATTTATATCGTAACTACAACAGACTGGTTGAAAGGTTTTTTACATAATGTTCTAGATTTGAGAACGTACTGACCATTAAATAACAAACGAAGAAAGTTCTCGTTTTTTTTTTCACGCAATTCTACTATTACTTATACTTGTTAAATATAAATATTGTCAATAACTATATATTAACTAAATTATAACATATAATTACTTAAATAGACCTAATATTAGAGAAGTTATAGAAATGTCTTTTCTAATTATATAAAAGATAATTTCGTAATTAAATTTTAATATTGCCCTTTGTTAGGCATTTATTCAAGTAAACATGTTTATTTCACTAATTTCCCTTAATACCTATATTTGTAAAACATAATTATTGTCAATAACTAATTATCAATTTAAAAACAATATATAATTACTTAAATAGACCTAATATTTGAAAAAGTTATAGAAATTTATTTTTCAATAATATAAAAGTTAATTTACAAATTACATTTTAATATTGTTCATTGTTAGGCATTTATTTAAGTAGAAATTTAAAAAACCTAATTTCTATAAACTAATATGTATCTTTTGCTCAATGCCTTACTTCTTTAGTAACTGGTAATGCAACTGGTTTAAAAGGTTTTTTACAAATTATTTTAGATTTAACAACGTACTAACAATGAGATACAAGCGAAAAAGTCCTCTTTGATTTTATAGAATCACAAACTATTAGTAAATAAGCAATCTCAGTTTCTACCAAGGCATAATACAATATTATTGTAACTAGTGACACTCTTACTGAAACAAAATACAAGGTAGAAGCTGTGTGAGTGGCTCAAATAACTTAATTAACAGAAAAATCTCGTGTGCTAATTTAGTAAAGAAAAAACGCAATTTTCTATAAACTAAAATGCATCTTTTCGTCAATCCGTTACCTCTTTAGTAGCTGGTAATGCAACTGGTTTTAAAGTTTGTTTACAAATTTTTTTTACATTTTATAACGTAGGCTACTAACAATAAAATAACAAGCGAAATGAGTCCTGTTTGATTTTATAAAATCACAAACTAATTTCAAATAAGTAATCTCAGTTTCTACCAAGACCATAATATAATATTATTGTAAATAGTGACACTCTTACTCGAACAAAATTCCAGGTTGAAGCTGTGTGAGTGGCTAAAATAACTTAATTAACAAGAAAATCTCGTGTGCTCATTTTGTATGCAAAAGTCATTTGAAAAAAAAACAAATTTTATATCACTAATGTCAGGACTTATGATTAGAAAAAGAAATACAATTCTCTTACAGAATAAAGAGCCACTTGTTTAAACAATATGCTATATTTGTCTTTGCATTAATTTGTTTCCAACTCAAAATAAAATCTTAAGAGTACTCAAACATATGATTCCAATGCTATACCCGTCCTAAAAACATTGACACGTCGTTATTTAAATTGTAGACGTAACCGTTACTAACCATAAGCCGTATCTGTAAATCCATAAGAATATGAAAAAAAATGGTACTCTAGTCATCAATCCCAACATTTTAAATTTTAGATCTTATTTCGTTTAACTGTAGATAAAAGTGTAAACGAAATGGCCTAACCTCTTCGCAAATTTACTTCATAACCGCGATAGCCCATTTTAAAATGTACTTAACACTTCTCATGTCAAGACCTTTACAAATATATTTTTTTCTGGTTTAGGTTCGGCTAAACAGAACAAATTTTGTTCAAATAGCACCAAGGTTATAGTCATGCTTAATGGGTAAACATAAGTTTACCTCATCTGCTTTATCCTCAATAATGGTCCACCTTAATAATATCCAATTATAATGTAAAGAAATCAATCATTGGTAAAGAAATTGATCCGGTAATCTCTATATTTCAATATTAAATACCAATAGCTACTACCTTATTTTAGACACACTTAAGGAACAATACACTAGGATCATTATTTCTGAAAATTTTGTAAAAATAATCTCTACATATTTGTTTCAACCCTTTGTAATTTTCAAGGTAAAAACATATGCGCTGCAAGGAAACGTATAACACTCTATTCAATGTACTTCATCATTTACAAAAACCACTTAACAAGATATGACATTGTTTAGGTTAGGTTTGATAGGTTGGACCTTGACATTTCTACCAAAAAATGCCACCGCCCTGGCCTGTATACTTTACTGCTACTCGCTATTTACCTTTCTTGGACACAATAAATAACAATAATACTGCCGTAATATCCTATCACCAGCTTATTTTTTTTACCATTTACCTGGGATATAGATATAAGAGTAAACAAAATGGTCAAACCTCTTCACAAATTTACTTAATAATTTTTTTAATGGCGTTTGCCTATTTAAAAATGTACTTAAGCATCATGGATACACTTCATGTCGTCAAGACTTTTACAAATATATTCTTATCTTGTTTAGGTTAGACTAAACAGTACGAATTTTGTTCAAATCACACCAAGGTTATAGACATGCTTAATAGGTAAACATAAGTTTACCTCTCATCTGCTGTATCCTCATTAATGGCCCACCTTGAAAATATGCAATTATAATGGTAGCAAAACTCCCAATCATTGGTAAAAAAATTAATCCGGTAATCTCCATATTTCAATAACCAATACCTTATTTGGACACCCTTAAGGAACAATACCCCAGGGTCTTACTTTTGAAAGTTTTGTAAAAATAATCTCTACATATTTGTTTCAACCCTTTGTAATTTTCAAAGTAAAAACATATGCGCTGGAAGGAAACGTACACTATTCAATGTACTTCACAATTCAAAAATAAAAAACACTCAACAAGATATGACATTGTTGAGGTTAGGTTTATGTTGGACCTTGACAGTTCTACCGAAAAATGCCACCGCCCTGACCTGTATACTTTACTGCTACTCGCTATTAACCTTTCTTGGACAAAATAAACAATTGTATAATACTGCCCACCTTCTAACAACCTGACACCAGTTTAATTTTTACCATTTACCTGGGATACAAATATTTTTTATACAGCCATCTTTGGAATAAATTTGGGTCACCTTATTAAAATTCAATGTCAGAGTTCCCACTACAGAAACACCACCTCCCATAATAAATTCTCAACTTTTATGGATGGATATTATAATAATTTAAATGATCTTGAAATGCATTTACTCCCAAACTTGGATATTGTATCTATACACCTTGGATGGATTGCCTAAATTAACTTCATTTTGAAAAACAAACATCAAATTTCAACACTTTATAACCCAAATCAGTTAAAATGCACATTGGACGTAACCTTAGATAAAAGTATAAAATTGTTTATCGCAAGACCATATATGCAAGAATTTTTCCAACAGGGAAATATATTTTTCTATTAAATTGAAGTTAGATGAAGAAATTAATTGCAGAGTGATGTTGCGCAATGGCTAAATCTATGCCTTCAGTTTTTGTTTTTCATGTATTTTATACTTACACCGAACATAATGGGCTACAAAATTAAATAATTTATTTGATGTTGTGGTAAAAAGGTATTTTCTACACTTTAAAACAATTCACTTTGAATGAATGCTATACCATTGACATAGTCATCTGGGGGGGGGGGTATACTTGTTTATGGCAATCCCGACCTTAATACAAGTTAATCACTTAAACAATAGTTTAGGACTATTACTATTGATTAATAAGATTCACCAAACATAATGGACTGTAAAATTCAAGAACTCAACTTATACAAGTGTTAAAGAATTAACATAACCTTTAAACCATCCACTCAACAATTGACAAAATTACAACTTTGTGGATGGACTTACAAATCAATATGTGAATGTTCTTGAAAAAGCATCATGTTGTATCCTCAAATATATAGACTTTGTATCCATACTTGCTAGTAGAAAAACACTTGTTCATGCCGATCCCGACCTTATACAAGTGTTAAAGAATTAACATAACCTTTAAACCATCCACTTAAAAAGCCCCAACAATTGACAAAATTACAACTTTGTGGATGCACTTACAAATCAATATGTGAATGTTCTTGAAAAGCATCATGTTGTATCCTCCAATATATAGACTTTGTATCCATACTTACAAGAGTAACTTACCTGCAGTTTCTACTGGAAAAAAACAAAAGTTTTAAATAACCTAAGCATTCAAATTTATGCAAATCCCTTTTACATTAAATTCCACTTTTAATGTTGTGTAATGTTTGCTTTATAAAAGGTTGCTTTGAAGTAATTTCAAATGTGCCTTGAAATTGATTGTTCAGTCTTAATTTACATTTAAGATGTTCATGTTATAAACATTATATATTAAGACAAATTGCATATTTTACTTATAGGTTATAACAATTTGTTGATAAAGCTGTGCAATATATTACACAAAATTCAACTAAAACTCAATGAAATATTTATTGTCATTATTACTTAAATTCGTAGGTAAATTATACTGTCACAAATATCGTGTTGTAAATAATAACCAAAAATACATTAAATTACAAGCAATTTCAGTTAAATTTTATAATGCACGAATAATATTTTAATTTAATTTAGTCAATATAGTTGACTATAATATAGTATCAAAAATTTTCAATACTGCAGTAATATACATCTTATAATACACAAATATGTAATTACAAAGAGCACAGTGGAAGGGTCAGGACTCAAAACTTTAATTTTTATAAAATTTTCAAAAATTGTGTTTTTTATATGATGTGAGTAAATACTTTTAATATTTAAAAAGAAAGATACATACCTGTACAATATTTCCTTGAAACTTGAACAACAGTTTATAAAATATCAACAGTCATAAACTATTGTTCAAGTGATTAACACTATGCACCGGACGTAATGTACAACAAAATTCAAGATTTACTTCAGCACTTGTAAATATTTACAATTGCTTAGTGAAAACTAGTGACGTGAAGATGAAATCAGCAAATATGAACATTTCCTTGTTAACTTACCATTATGGAAAATCAAACAGTCTGTCGAACTAGTATGTTGAACAGTACAGTAAAATGATATTTATTCTTAAGACGAACAGGTCACTAGGCTGTTTAACAGTAGCCAGCAATCGGCTGGATCCACTGTTTTGTTAAAAAGAATTCTCTTAAATCATAAATGATATTTATTCTTAAGACGAACAGGTCACTAGACTGTTTAACAGTAGCCAGCAATCGGCTGGATCCACTGTTTTGTTAAAAA
>JBAIZL010000002.1:246225654-246255654 GCA_036971475.1 Prosapia bicincta
TTCATGTTTACTTAGATGAACGACTAAAAAGGAAAATATTAAAATTTAATTACGAAATTATCTTTTATATAATTAGAAAAGACAGTTCTATAACTTCTCCTCTAATATTAGGTCTATTTAAGTAATTATATATTCTTTTTAAATTAATATATAGGCATTGACAATATTTATATTTTATAAGTATAAGTAAAATAGAATTGAGTGAAAAAAACAACGAGAACTTTCTTCGTTTGTTATTTATTGGTCAGTACGTTCTTAAATCTAGAACAAGTCCGATTTGAAACCGGACTGTGAGCGCCTGCAGAGTGGCAAGGCGATACAAATCCGTGTGTTGCACGTTGGGACTGTTGATTAGTTGGACTTGATGTAAATGTTGTTCGTTTGACAATCGTGTGTGTTGGTGAATTAAACCTCGCGTAAGCTCGTTTTTCAATGTTGTTTAGTTGGAACGTTGTTCATTTGCTATACACCCCTCCTGCATTATCGTTAGTGTAAGGATGTGATATCACCTACAACTGCATTATCTTAAAGGCGATGATGAGGTAATACCCACACCTGCATTCAATTTATAGTATGATATGACCTCATGACCTCCTACACCTGCATTAAAGCTATAGAGATGAATGACGTCATACCAACAGTTGCATTACATTTATGGCAATGACGAGATAATGACCATACGTGCATTCACCTTATGGTGAGGATGACTGAATGCCCAAACCTACATTAATGTATTGTCAAGAAATGACGTCATGCCTACACCTGATTTAACGCTATGGCGAGGTCGTGCTCACATTTGGTGTAAGTGTGTGGCAAGGACAGGCGTCATGCACAGTCCTTTATTAATTTTATATTCATGCCTGTTGGAATATGACATTCTGTAGACGAAGTTCGGAATAGAGCATATTTACCATCCATCTACTGTTGTCTTCCTTCGGAATGTGTGTATGGATCTTAGGGATAAAATAGTTTATTTTCGAATTATCTTATTGCCCGTCCTTCAAAGGCATGTACTCCGAGACTTATTCATCATCTTTTGCATTGTATGTGATATTTTGTATCTAGGAGGTAAAGAGTGAAAACTGTTAAACGAACTTTTTGCGAACAATACGAACAATTAGGTCTGAATTTAAACGTATTTGAGTCATATTTACTAACGAAATAGAGTATATTGTTTGTATGCAGTCAAGAACAAACAAACATTCCAAGAAAGGGCGATATCGTGTTATATTTGTTCTGTAGATGATTTCCTAATAAAGTATGAAAACCTCTGTTCCAATTAGAAATTAGTAATTTGTCTACAAAACCAAATCAATCTCAAAAATCCCAAGAAAGATCTTTGAGTACAAACAACAAAAGTTCTTACATATAAGTTTAATGTATATCGCTTTCCTTTTAAATTAGGGAACCTAAGGTTCGTGTCACATTTTAGGTATTCACAGAAAGACTTGACAATCAATAAGATTTGTCTGTCGTAAAGGCTGTGGTAAAAGACAAAATTTTATAATTTATCTCATTGTAATAGGTTGATAAAACGGCAAAACATCCTTGATTGGTTTTCTAATAATTAGATTCAGTTGTTTCCTTACTCTGCAAATAACTAAAGGAGAGGAAAGAGAGCCGTGGTAGTAGAAAATAAGAAAATTACAACGAAGTTAAAATGGTAATAAATTCTTAATCTCTCTTATTGTTGTTTTATTGTTTACGAATTTTAACAAAGCGAGTAAATGTAACGTGGACTTTTCATGTGAGAGACTTTTGAAAGGCGTGCTAGGATGAAAATATTAAAAATTTAGCGGATCCCCGAGTCTAGAAGCGCTTTCGGGTCACAATTCTTGTTGAATAAATAAATGGCGGAGAGAAGAAAACGTCTCACAGAATATAGTCAAGATTTTATTCAGCATCAGTTTCTTTTACATAACTCGGTTTTTATTTAACTACAGAATATTTATTTCAGTTTTTACCAGTAGGAAATGTAATTTATCACGGCCAGAACACCTTGGCCATTCCACGGGTCGTGAGACAAGGTCTCACAGTGCTCATGAGTTTGAGGAAACGTTTCGTAAAGTAGTGATTTCTCTAAGCTAATGATGGACTTTTAGAATGGCTTCTTTCAGTACTGTAGCATCTACTCGAATTTGTGCGAGGCTGGAAGGTGGGTTTTCTTCTTCACTGAGTCCTGTCGCTACTCATGGTCCCCACTTTTCTGTTTCCTCTCTTTTTAATTCTTCTTTCCGCTCTTCACCAACATACTGGCTATGCATGTTAGAGAAGTAATATACACAATTGGGTACTTAAGCTTACATTCTAGATCGAAATTCTTACAGCAGCCTCAGAAATCAAACTGACCTTTATCGGGAGGAAAAGAAGGTCTTGAGTTACAGCATGGAGGAAAGGAAATGTAAAATAAGACTCTTATTCCGGTCTTATAAGTACCACCTATAATGTTATAGGAAATCTCAGTGCTGCTGGCTTTTATTATTTATTTTGTCGTCTCCTAGGCAAGTCTTTTTATCAGTGTTCGGTTCGAGATACATCCGAAATACAAATATTGCACCTTTAGGCGAATCTTTTGATCAAAATACTCTCAAAGTTATCGTAAAGAGCCCTGGCCCAAGGCAGGTCAAAACGATAAGGTCAATCCCAAAAGCAATTCTAACACAAAAGGTCAGCTTTACAGAGAAATACGATACAGAAACAGGGTCATATATAATTTTTTTTTGTATATCCTCTCTTAACAAAATTAGTACCTTCACATATTTGTATATACTTATATATTACTTACTAAAATATAACTAGTAAAAAACTGACTTACCGTTCTGTTATGTTTGTTGCTCAGGAATATATCGACAGCGCATGCGCAGAATTGAATACCAAACGTGACTCATTTCTACACCAGGGCTCTTCTCGTGCGCCAGTGACAGTACCTCTTAAAGGTACTTGGGATGTTCTATTGGTCCCCAGTGGTCATTGGATAAATAGAGTGTCTGGTTTTCAGTATCGTCTCATCCCAGTGGAAAATCCATTCTTACCCAATGCTTTAGAACCAAATTAACCCATGCCATAGGTTAGATCCCTAAGACTATACATAGGGGTACCACTGGTCTTGGTTACAAACCTCCCGTCCCTTTAGGTCAGTAAGGCTTTACGACTCTTACATATTCTTACCCTCTTTATATTTAGATCTTATCCTAATTAAATTGAGACAAAATCCTTTAAAACCTTTGAACAGCAAACAAATTTCTTCAGTTCCTTCTGTTAGTTACACTCTTCTTAGATATATCTTGCACACAATTCAATCATTAATGAAATACTTTTTTATTGATCTAATCAAGTTCAATACATTTTTTAAAATTTATAGTGGATGAGAATTGATGTTATTACTGTTTATTCAAATATTTATTCACTAATTAAATATACAAAATCTTGATATCCCAAAAGGGTTCGAACTGAATAACTACATGTTTGAAATCCAGCACTTTGGCAGTGAACCAACTTTCCCATAGCTAGAAATCTATGACTTGAAGATACACTGTATATGAACTTATAAGAGAAAGGTTTCTTGCAATAATGAAGTAAAACAAGAGATGCGTAGAATGATAAATACAGCATCATAAATTAGAAACGAAAAAAGCGAATAAATAACACCAAACAAAAATTATAGTCCAACACCATATAATGTATAATGGAAAATTGCATGGACATTCGCTTTCTATTTTGGCACTTAATATTGTGACTCTGTAATTGTAATTATTTATTAAAAGCAACTAAAATAAAAGTTTTCGGATAAAAATAGAATTTTTTTGTCGACCTCAGTAGGAATTGACTTAACCTTTTTTTTATATTACTTGTTTTTCTTTATTGTGTTCAAATACTACGTTAGGGAAAAAGCAAAGTAAAATATCTATTTACGGACTTATTTAATTTTACTCAGAAACAGTGCGTCGTAAGCAATGATTAATAAATAAGAAAGGTAAGTTAGGAAGTTGTATTAGTGACGATATTTAATCAGAAGTATAGGAGAAATGAAATTAAAGTTTATATGAATGCCAACAACATCGACGGTGAGATTGCCGCTATAGTACAAGCTGCCGAAAAAAGTTTTTCGATCTCCGGAAAATCGGCAAGAGTTGTGTTCTTCGTCGATTCACAGGCTGCTATAATTGCACTAACTAGTAATACCTCCACCTACTGTGGGCAAACAATGAATGGACGAAATGCCCTGTCAGGGATGATTGAAGAATGGTGGTACATTGTACTGCAATGGCTCCCTAGCCATGTCGGCATTGAAGGAAATGAACGCGCAGACCAGCTAGCGTAGAAAAATAACACCTTGCCACAGCCTGACAATCCTATATCTCTATCGACAGAAAGAGGCCTGATTCAATCTACAATCAATGAAAAAACAAGGGAAACCCAAATGAAATGAGCGCTGGAAAGATATGGAGGGGCCTGGCGCACACAGTGCTAACACCACATAGCCTACTTGAAGTGAAAGCTGTTGCTAGATTCAGAATGCTTATGGGCCATGACTATTTGCAAGCCCACCTATATAAAATAGGATTAGCAGCCTCAGATATTTGCCCTCTGTGCAACTGTCAAAAGATGGACGCTCCACATTTTCGGCAATGCACAGCATTGCAAGATGTGGAAGACCGAAGCCAGCATTGTCTGTACTGGGAGGCTAGGAGGAGAATGGCAGAAATACCAAGATCTGGTATTGGCTAAAGTAAAAGTAAGTAGTTTATGACGAAATACGACACTCTACCATAACGTATTGCCTATTTTCCCTGTGAGCATTGAAAAATCAGTGTATTCTATCGTTACAAGTTTCGTTAATACTTTGTCAGACAATTACCTACTTCTAGATAGATAGTATATTAGTTGTGTGCTAGTGAATAAGGGCATTAGCCTAGTTTGACGATAAAGGTTTCTTTGGAATTACAATCGCGTACATTTAAGGAAAGTGACATGAAATTGAAAAAGGATACTACTAATACCATATTAGAAAAATAAGTAGCTATTTGAATTGTGTTGTTACATAAAATATTAATTTTTTTATTAACTTACTTTGCAACGGAAATGTTCATTAAAAAAAAGCTAATACATGTTTTAAAAAAATACGTACAACATGTTAATATACAATTGTTTTATTATTTTAAAATAAATTAAAACTGTCTGGATAAAAGTGAACAGAAATATCTGACCTTTATTTTAATAGGCAATTTACGAATTTAATGAAAGGGTTGTGATAACATTGGCGGTTCTTGAAAGGAAAACATCCCCTTCTTGTACAAACACGGTGGAAATACAGTGTTTTCATTTCGACGAGATCTTGACCTGCAACGCTTAAATGTATTCTACGCCTTTTCACTTTACTAAAAATATTCGTCTCTTACCTTTAAAGTTCTCAATTAATTCTATTTTATTTGTGTACTGAATTTATATATAAATTTTATATAGAAGTTCGAAAACGTGACATTACAGTTTAAGAAATTTGAAAATATATTTATTTTTAGTAGTAGCCAATCACTGATGAAGGCGACATCGTCGTGGAAACTAGTCTGTATGTATTAATAAACTAGTGTGTAGTGAGATTTTGAGTGAACTATTTTCTTATTTACGCTGTGAATTGTTCTCTCTAGTTTAGCTCTGTTTGTCCTAATGTTTCGTTTTGTATTATGTTTTTAAATTTAGTTTTATGTATTTAAATTTTAAAAGTGAAAGATAGATAAAGCGGTTGGCAATTTCCTTCGACATTTCGTCGTTACGTAAAAATGTAAACCGATTGTCTATTTAACTGTAGTGAATATACACAGTTTTGTATTATGTTTTTAAATTTAGTTTTATGTATTTAAATTTAAAAAGTGAAAGGTAGATAAAGCTGTTGGCAATTTCCTTCGACATTTCGTCGTTACGTAAAAATATTGTTTATTTAACTACAGTGAATATATACAGTTTTGTATTATGTTGAGTAATATTTAAGGGTAAGACCATCGGATGGTTCGCTTACTCACAAACCACGACGACTACTCTTAAAAACATCGCCTTCCAAAATGTTCCCTATAACAACCCACCAAAATATTTAGACCCTCCCACATAAACTTTCTATTATCTTTTAAATCGAACACTTTTTTAAAATACAACTTAGGTAAGATGAGCACGTCGTACATTACAGTTATGGAAACATGACAAGTACAGTGTAAATGCAAATTAAATCTGAACCGTTGCAACGAATTGCTTTTAGAAACGATCTTCGCCATTTGTCTACTTCACCACCGGTTGTATCAAAAAGAAAACATTCATGTTCAACCCCTTCTATTCCAATCGTGTTTATAGTGGCGGCGTGTAAGAAGAGCGGGAGATAAATACGTCATCACTTTATTCGGATACACTGGTCATCAATAAACACCCACATCAAGCCTTGACGATGTGGGTGAATCGCGTCTATTGTTTGTTTTGATTAATGATTGACGTGTGTTTCACGTTGTGCGAGGTGCATTTTATAACACTGAAGTAGTGGTACGATGGAGTATCATATATTAACAGTATGGAGCAACATGAATGTATTGAAAAGATAGGCAAATATTCTAAGGGATGTAACTGTCAATGTCTACTTCTCTATGTATATTTCCACAGAACTGACTATTCACTTTAGATCTTTAAATATAATTTAGATCATAAAATGTATATACGCTCTACGTTTAGAAGTTTCTAGGCCGTTATTTAATAGCCTTCATGTAAAAATGCCGACGTCACTCAACCTCTGTTTTAGAACTGTAATAGAAAGCCCTACAGTAATCGTATAAACAGTTACTCCAATCCAAGTCAGTAAAATGTAAGCACTTTTCTTAGGAATGTAAGCCAGTAAAATGTAAGACCTACCCTCAGCAATGTAAGTCAGTAAAATGTAAGCCCTCCCCTTAGAAATGTAAGTCAGAAAAATGTAGGCCTTTCCTTCAGGAATGTAAGTCAGAAAAATGTAAATCCTTCCCTCAAAAATGTAAATCATTTCATCAGGAATGTATGTCAGAAAAATGTAAGTCCTTCTCTCAGGAATGTAAGTCCTTCCCTCAGGAATGTAAGTCAGAAAAATGTAAATCCTTCCCTCAAAAATGTAAATCATTCCCTCAGGAATGTAAGTCAGAAAAATGTAAGTCCTTCCCTCAGGAATGTAAATCAGGATGAATAAATAGTATCTTATTAACCATTGAAGATATAAACAAGATATATATTGGGAGAGTGTGAAACAATACAGTCGTAGGGTAGGAATTAAAAATAGAGAACAGCTCATTTTAATACCTTCTGCCTAGTTAACCTCTGTTTCAAACTTTTTAAACAAAGAGATTTTGTTGTACAACAATCAACATATATAATTAAATTCATTCAATCCAATTGAATAAAATTACCATTGGTGTATATTATTTATCATGTTTGGCTACCGTTATTTTCAATCTCATTATTCTTTTCATATTAAAAAAATATTTTTCATCTTTATTGTATGTTGGCATTTTACAGCCAATTTACAACGAACTCCCACTAGTTCTGGAATAGTAGCGCATATATTATATACATTGTAATTATTTATATATACTGTAGTTCTATAAACACGAAATATATAAATAAGAAATATTTTAATTCCTTAACGTAAATCTAGAGAAGAAATTATTTAATAGCACTCTCTCACACACACACACACACACACACACAAACACACACACACACACACACACAAACACACACACACACACACACACACACAAACACACACACACACACACACACACACAAACACACACACACACACACACACACACACACACAAACACACACACACACACACACACACACAAACACACACACACACACACACACACACACACACACACAACTTCGTCCCATCGACATTATACGTTTGTCACAAGTACGTCGGTGTCATTCTGGCGAACAAAAACTGCTATGAATTAATGGTTTGGTCGAATGCTGATTTCGTTTGCATTGTGTGTTTCACAGTGCCTGTTGTATAAATACAGTATTTAAAAGAACATTATTAATAATTCACGGTACAGAAGCCCATTTAGGTAGCCCTCTTGTGAACAATGAAAAGTACAACCTGAAAGTAGTGCATTACATTGTGTATGGCGTAATGGATTTCCTTAGAACACAATCTGAACTTGTTCTATCTGGGTAATAACATCAGGAACGGACATTATTGTTAAATATCTTTAGTTTAAATGTTATTAACATTTGGAACGGGCATTATTGGTAAATATCTTTAGATTTGCTGTTATTAACATTTGGAACTGGCATTATTGGTAAATATCTATAGTTTTGCTGCTATTAACATTTGGAACGGGCATTATTGGTAAATATCTTTAGTTTTGCTGTTATTAACATTTGGAACGGGCATTATTGGTAAATATCTTTAGTTTTGCTGTTATTAACATTTGGAACGGGCATTATTGGTAAATATCTTTAGTTTTGCTGTTATTAACATTTGGAACGGGCATTATTGGTAAATATCTATAGTTTTGCTGTTATTAACATTTGGAACGGGCATTATTGGTAAATATATTTAGTTTTGCTGTTATTAACATTTGGAACAAGCATTATTTTTAATATCTTTAGTTTTTTCTGTTATTAACATTTGGAAAAGGCATTATTGGTAATATCTTTAGTTTTGCTGTTATTAACATTTGGAACGTGCATTATTGGTAAATATCTATAGTTTTGCTGTTAATAACATTTGGAACGGGCATTATTGGTAAATATCTATAGTTTTGCTGTTATTAACATTTGGAACGGGCATTATTGGTAAATATCTTTAGTTTTGCTATTATTAACATTTGGAACGGGCATTATTGGTAAATATCTATAGTTTTGCTGTTATTAACATTTGGAACGGGCATTATTGGTAAATATCTTTAGTTTTGCTGTTATTAACATTTGGAACAGGCATTATTTTTAATATCTTTAGTTTTGCTGTTATTAACATTTGGAACAAGCATTATTGGTAATATCTTTAGTTTTGCTGTTATTAACATTTGGAACAGACATTATTGTTTAATATCTTTATTTTTGCTCTTGGTAATATTTTAAGCAGGCATTATTGGTGAATATCTTTAGTTTTGCTAGAACTGACATTATTGTTAAATATTTTTATTTTTGCTCTTATTACATTTGGAACGGCCATATTGATAAATATGTTTAGTTTTGCTTTAACTTACATTCGAAAGAGACATAATTTTAATCATTATTATTTTTTGATGACAATAACATTTGGAACTGACATTATTGTTAAATATCATAATTTTTGCTGTAACTTATATTAGAAAAGTTTTTTCCACCTCTTAGCCATTTTAACCTTTAGTTTCTTAGTCCCCAGAACCCTATCTCTTGGCAGGAGCACTTGAGCGCTGGGTAGCTTCAGGAATCAGTTTTCTAATTATAGAAAATTTAGTCACATGTATTAGTTCAATGCTGAACAACATTTTCCTACATTTATTAACAACATTTGGTTTTCTATATATACAACATTTGCCTACCTATATTTAAAATATTTGCCTACGTATAATTACAACAATTTTCAAACTTCAACAAGCTTCAGGAAATAGCTTTAGAAATGCAAATGCTTTATATGAGAGGTGAGGCCTGCATTAACAGCGATACCCATTGTATAGCAGCGGGAATAAACATTATGAACTCATTTGGAATACAAGTAGGTTGGTGGAAGCAAAGTGGTGACGTGTGACTTCACCATGTAGGCTGCCTATTTAGAGCTCTTGCTTATGAGTTCTGTATGATTATGAAATCTTTTAATACCTAAATTATTATATATTTATGCTGTATTTTATAATTTTGTTTCATTTTTATGCGAAAGCGATTTCATGTGTCCTTATCCGTGGACTAAACCCTTCATAATATCGATATGTTACATTGATAACTAGCGTCGAGAAAATATTTTATAATTATTTTTGTAAATATAACGTATGTGCATTGATTAATAAATATATAAGAAAAAGCCATTCAGAAAACACGTATATATGTTTGTGTGCGGGAGGAGGGAATTTGAGATTTCCTAAACTCGTTTTAGTCATTTTCGACAATCCCTAGTTAAAGTCCGCAGGCCCAACATTTCCTAGAGGAGTTGACGCTGAAGGAAAATACAATGTTTTAATAAACTCCAAGGTTATATTGCATTATGCGAGTTAGTTTGGTATGTTGTGTGTGTGTGTGTGTGTTAATGTGTGTGTGTGTGTGTATGTGTGTTTATGTGTGTGTGTGTGTGTGTGTGTGTTTGTGGATGTGTGTGTGTGCGTCTGTGTGTGTATATGTATGTAGGCGTGCGTACGTGATATATATATATATATATATATAGCCTATATATATACATATATATATATATATATATATATATATATATATATATATATATATACACTGCAATTTATAAGAAATTTGTATCTTTTACAATCAAGTGATCTATCTTAGTTAATATTTGCAACTGAATAAAATATGATTTTTATCTTTAAACTCATAAAAAACTAACAATTTTAACTGACATCGAAGTGATTGTATTATTGTTAAGTTTTAGATATGAACTGACTCTGATAATACGCCATTTTTTTCATAGAAAATGTACGAAATGTTTACTAGCATTAGAATATGGCGTGATTAGAATGACCAGTTTAGTGTGTATGCTTGCTTGACATATACATGCGTGCGGGGTGTTGCATGGAAAGGACAAAGATTGCGACTTCGATATTATTAAATATTCATCAGGCAGTAAAAATATAGGTCATGGTAAAAACCGATTTGTGTGTGATTATTTTAGAAAAATTTTTCAAGTAAAATTTAATTTTTTAAATATAAAACTAAAAAAATATACTCAAATTTAGAATTAAAAAAAAGAAACAATAATAGTAAACACTTGATTTACTTGAACCAAGCATAAAATTGTTTTTTTTTTAAATATGGATAAATGTTTTTTTAATATTTCATAAACAAAAAGTGGTATTTAATTTGTTTATTTTTACAACCAAACGAATTATTTAACTCCAAGATCTATGCAACGGTGGCGATTGTTATAGGTTCATAATTGGTGAACTCCAGGTACTGGAGCATGATACCTTGTTCCTAACTTAATGTAAGATGCAGCCGGAGAAGAGTTGCTACCTGGACGCAGTGAAACTCTCGTTGCTTTGTATTAAGCTTTTCCAATATGTTGGCTCAAGAATCCTTAAGTTGTATGATCCAAGAACGTGGTTGGATAGGTATAAAGAGTTTAGTAAGCATCATGTTGTTAGGTTAAGTAACGTTGTATAGGTATAAAGAGTTTAGTAAGCATGATGTTGTTAGGTTAAGTAACGTTGGATGGGTGTAGAGAGTTTAGTAAGCATCATGTTGTTAGGTTAAGTAAGGTTGGATGGGTGTAGAGAGTTTAGTAAGCATCATGTTGTTAGGTTAAGTAAGGTTGCATGGGTGTAGAGAGTTTAGTAAGCATCATGTTGTTAGGTTAAGTAAGGTTGGATGGGTATGGAGAGTTTAGTAAGCATCATGTTGTTAGGTTAAGTAAGGTTGGATGGGTATGGAGAGTTTAGTAAGCATCATGTTGTTAGGTTAAGTAACGTTGGATAAATGTAGAGAGTTTAGTAAGCATCATGGTGTTAGGTTAAGTAAGGTTGGATGGGTATGGAGAGTTTAGTAAGCATCATGTTGTTCGGTTAAGTAACGTTAGATGGGTGTAGAGAGTTTAGTAAGCATCATGTTGTTAGGTTAAGTAAGGTTGGATGGGTATGGAGAGTTTAGTAAGCATCTTGTTGTTAGGTTAAGTAACGTTGGATGGGTGTAGAGAGTTTAGTAAGCATCATGTTGTTAGGTCAAGTAAGGTTGGATGGGTATGGAGAGTTCAGTAAGCATCTTGTTGTTAGGTTAAGTAACGTTGGATGGGTGTAGAGAGTTTAGTAAGCATTATGTTGTTAGGTCCAGTAAGGTTGGATGGATATACAGGATTTAGGAAGCATCATGTTGTTACGTTAAGTAACGTTGGATATATATAGACGATTTAGGAAGCACCATGTTGTTAGGTCCAGTAAGGTTGGATGGATATAGAGGATTTAGGAAGCATCGTGTTGCTAGGTTAAGTAAGGTTGGATGGATATAGAGAGTTTAGTTAGCATCAAGATGTCCTGTCCCGGAAGGTACTTGGATGAGTAAAGAGGGTTAAGGAACATCGAGATGTCTGGTCCACGAACGTGGCTGGATGGATTTAGAAGGTTTAAAGAACCTCATGGGTTTAGGTCCTGTAAGGATGAATGGATATAAAGGTTCAAGGAGGAGCAAGGTGTTTGGTCCAGGAACGTGGTCTGATGGATATAGAAGGATTAAGGAGCCTCAAGTGGTTAGGCTCAGGAAGGTGGTTGGATGGATATAGAGGTTTAAAGGTGTGTCAAGTCGTTTGATCGACGAAGGTGATTGGATGTATATAGACAGTTTAGGAAGCTGGTTGGTTACATATTGGAAGTCATAAAGGTTTCCAATAAGTGTTTATTATACTTGTACACTTTTATATATCCAGCTATTGCAGAATATTTTGAATTTTATTTGCAAACCAAGATAAAACAGGGGATCACTGACTTGATACTGTCTTGCCTAGTAGCGTTATGGCTGCTGTTCCTTTGTTGGCTTTTTCAAATGCAAATTATTTTCCTCTCAATAAATTTAGGTTTGTTTTCAGCCTACTTCTTGCAGATGTATTTTCTAACCCGATCATTTAATTTACAATATACTAGGTACTTATAACATAGTGACCACATCTCTTATCACAGATATAACCTACAATGATCAAGCAATATGTTTCTATATACGTAGTACACATGTTCATCACATAAACAGATATTACCTAGAATAGAGTTTGGATTCTCAGAACTGTATTGAAATAATGGAGTAAACAGATCCAAGACCTGAAGGCTAGAAAAGCTTATTCACTGAGTCTAGATCGGATCCACTTTTATTTTCTCCACTTTTATTTTCATCATACTTGGATCAATGATACTCATGTCAGAAAATGTAGCGTCTCAAGAATAAAACATCAGGCTATCTTTGAAGTGATTTTAAATTTAAAAAAGTAATGTTTTCACGTTTTATAAAAATCAAATCTCTTTCGAAATATTTAAACCGTCAAAACTTTATCGGAATCTAAAAGTTTCTGGACCTTGTAACAGATTCAACAGATCTTACAAAAATATACAATCAGACAATCTGTCACGTATTTCTTTCAGTACTCACTAACATAAGTCTATTATATGAAAGCCTTACCTTGTGTGCATTGTGGGAGAGGTAGGTGACAATAAACTATACAAAATAGAATTATAAATTTAAACGTTTGTTTATTAAACTATATAATAATTATTCTACATTAGTTTACACGAGTCTTAAAGGTTCTAAAGAAATTCTAGATAAAATTTATTATTGTAAATATATTTTTTTGGTCGCAAAGCTTCACGGCTTCTAATATATAAAAAGTTCTATTGGTGTTGTGTTTAAGTTTACATAAACTAACTACATATCTAGTTATACTAATGTATATAAAACATGGGAGCGTCACTGGTCTACCTGTCTTCATATTACGGGAAGGCTGTTTAGACGTAGTGCTATGGGGCAATCGAGTCACTATGTAAAGTGGTTAAAAAGATCAAAATAGAAAACATGCCTTTTAAAATACGCCTATGACACACAAAAACTGTGTTTAAATTGGTGGTTTTGTGCGTGTGAAAGTTATTACACTTTTGTGTATTCTCCCAGTATTTGTGTTTCCAGAAGTCAAATAACGAACAAGAAGAGCCCATCATTCGTAGTATCATTGCTAGATATTTGATTCCTTCGTTTCTTAAAATTTATTAAAACAGAATACAAGAGATGCGATTTACAATGTTCTTTATTATCATTTACTATATTTGGCTTTAGTGATGTCTATATTCGTTTAATTCCAGGACATTAAAATACATGTTGTAAATGCTGTTTATACGATCTGATAGTAGAATCAGTAAATAAAATCTTTGCTAATGTTTGCTCAGCCTTTCTAGCAGGGCGACTCAAATTTAGATTATAGTGTTGTCAAATATCTCTACAAGTAATGTCATACACTCGTTTTTACTTTCTAACAAGTAGAATTAGAAATAGGCTCGGTGTGGCACAACTGAGTAATTCGTCTGGTTTAGTTTAGATTTATATCGGAAGGAAAAACTTAATGAAAACAAAATTAAAAATTTAACTTGAGTAGGTTTACTACTTGAACAAAACGTTTACATTAAGTGAGTTTTTATGAAACATAATTCCAGTTAGATTTATATGTCTTATTTTGTTTCTGTATTTGAACGTCACATAGTGCTGTTGTTTCTTAGTTTTCCTAAAGACCCAGGATACACGAAAAATGCGTGCACCAGGAATATCGCGAAAGTTTAGTACAGGATAAAGTTTTGGCAGATGGTGAGGGTAAGCTATGACGTCGGAAAATTGTGACAAGCGAAAATGTTTCGAACTTTTATGCGTGCACTGATCTTTTAAAATAATTGAGCTACATAAATGAGTTTGTCTCTGAGCTAAACATAGATGTCGCTTTGTTCCTTGGGGTTGAGATGCTTTAAAACTTTATCTAACAAACCTGATTTCCACCATACTTGCCCTTTGCGTTTTCTCTATGTTTTCGATATGTATAGCCGAGATAATGCATTATCAGTTTCCCCTTAATAGTAGACGTCACCTCCATATTCACTAAACACAAAACCCACTGAAGTGACGATTAAATCTAACTTATCACCACGACACTTTAAGTGACCACTGGCAAAGTGGGAAACCTTTTCTTGACCTAAAAACTAGAAAGTTATTGGCAAATTGTTTTTGGGTAGATGGACTGGTTTGACAACTGGAGTCTGGTTTGTACAATTTATCACTTATCCTCGTCAATTGCTATTGTTTTCTCATGTATGCATATTTCGCTGTACATATTTTTCGTGCCACTCGTACATGAATGATATTCTATTTTTGGAAAAGTAAGTAGCAATATAATTTTACACGTGAAAGACACTAAATGTAAATTAACACAAACAGTATGCTTTAGTATCAACAAAAATAATGAATAATTAAAATGTCAGATGACAACAATCTAGTATTTAAAAATTAGGTAGTAAATAAAATTATTGTAACAATATGATTTTCTCACTTACAATGTATTTTCGTTACGAGAAACAATTTTTCAATTTAAATAATTTAATCTTTGTTCAAAAAGTCCCTCCGCATCACCCCACTACAAACAAATATTGCAACAAGTTTTCCAGAATACGGGCGAACGAACAGAATTATCCATTGAACAAAGTTGGCAACACTTTAAACAATTAATGTAAATATAAATATGGTAAACATTTTAAAATTTATCGCTAAGGCACTTGTTTTGTCTAAGAAGTTCTAAGGGACTTTTTGAACATTATGTATAATTATGAACATACAAGTAGTTTTACAATATCTTATATTAGTAACAATGTTCTGACAATTCAAATTAAAAATTTAAAAGTGTGTTTGATGACTAACATAAATCTGTAATATTAATACTATAAGTAAGAGAAATAAGATTAAAAACCTCAATTTTATATTCTTGTTATGAAGATTGTGTTTTGATTTGGCGTCCAAAAATAGCGAGCCAAAAGTTTAATAAAGCTGGCGCTCTCGTATAATTAGTTGAAAAGGGTAACTAGTGAACCTTTATTATGAGGAATATAGGTACGATTTGAGATCTTCATAAATTTATATTAAATAAACAATGTAGATTTGTTTAAAATTTCTATAGCGAGGACAGATAGTTTACTACTGTTCCAATAAAACCCTCGAATATGGGCAGTTACGGTTGGGAACAAACGATTGCAGGACTGTGAGGCAGTCATCTCCTTGGTTTGACGAGGGTAGCCACGTAGTTTCCCGACCTGCGATCTGTATGCCAGTAGCCCCTTACTTTCGGAGAAAGCGAGGGAGTGAAACAAATAGAATACGCAGTCTTTACACTCCAGCGCGTAGACCTAGAGTTTAAGAGGTCTTGTGATTAACCAACTCACCCTTCTAACTCGTTCGCCAGGTCGGCCTTTGATACTACTTTGCTTCATCCACTACGCAACGTAACAGTGACTCAAACAGTGCAACCCTTTTATTCCATATCGAAAATTTGTTGGCCTGATTTAATTATTATTTATAAAGCTATGTCAGAAAGTAATCTTGACAAGACTCAAGTCTATCATAACTTTCGATTAAAAGAATCACCAATTATCCTGATAGTAAAAAAAATCAAATTAATTTTTTAAATTAATATAACCTTTGCCACATCCACTCCAACCCTCACAAGTTGGTTGCGGCTGGCGCACGGTCCGGCTCCTGCTTCTAGACAGGGGGCTGTAAACCGCCGTCCGTTTCCCAGAAAAAACCGTTGAGGGCTGCCTAAGAAGGTTTCTGTTTGCTTAAAGGGAAAAGGGAATGTGAGCTTGGGCGCTGTAAGTAGTTCTAAGGGGGAGGCCTTGTGGAAAAGTCTTTTGGGTGCCGTGCGTCAAGGAAGGTCGGATAGTTGGAGGTTGAAAGTTTTGTTGTTCTTGTTATAAGTGACCAAGTAAAACTCAGACACTTATAAAGTCATAATAATTAATATTAAAGTGATATTAATTGTGAATGAAAGTTAGAGTAAAATAGCAGTTTTTATCGGGTGTATTGGGTGCTGTATACGACTAGGAGAAAATCGAATTCCATAAGCAACATTAAGACAATAAAAGAACCACACAGCCATCACGCCTTCTTTAAGGACTTCGACATACCAAATAGAAACGGAGAAAAGACTGTGTATCTTAACGCATTAGGGCACTGTTTAAATATTCATTGTTAAATAAAATTATTCAACACTAATTTGGATTCAACGGTTAATTCGTTACGAAAGCTTAAATTGAATTCTTAGAGTTTTGTAAGTAATAAAAGCAATCAGACGCCTTGAGATAAATCTAGGCCTTACAGATGGAAACTTTAGAGATTTGTAATGATACCGCATTTGTTAAGGGGGGAGGGATTTACCATTACATTGTTTCTTGGTAAAAATTTAATATATGCTTCTGTTTTTGTTTTGCATGTTTTGAAAATAATTTAAATTCATTACAAATAAATTAAAATCAGTAAGTTAAATCGAAGGAAATCTAATGAATTTCTCACTAATATATTATGGCTATCTATTGTAGATTTTCACCCACAACTCTAACTAATTTATAATAAATACAATTTTATTTCATTGTCACCACCACATAAAATTTAAAATGACCAAAAACGTTGTTTTGTCATATCATACTTTTAAAATAAAGCAGCCGTAACTGTATAAAATTAAGTTTAAACATTTACAAACATTGTGTCATTGGATGCATTAGTACTGTATGGAGTTTCAAAATATCACAATCCTTTATACATAATATATTTCACTATAAATATTCTAATATATTTATTATAACAAACATTTAATAACATAGATTTTCGATAAACTTTCTGTAACAGTTTTTTATAGTTTTTAGAAAAAAATAACAATTCTATACTTTAAAGGTCTCTACAATTGACTATTTCAAACTCGTTGAAAACGAGTTAGAGATATAAATATATATTGAATACATCTACAGTAAATTATATTTACTAATTAATTTTTTTATATGTTCCATAAATAGTGTTCGGATGTACCATAAAGACTCATTTCGCTGCTAAAGCGACTACATAGCCCACAAGTCATGTCTATCGGTTAAGTCTGTGTAAAACTTTCCCGTGTGCTCATGAAATATTAAGTATAATTTCTATTTCATATAAAGCAGGATATCCTAACATTATTATATTTTAACAGGAAATTATTAAAACAACTTAATAAATAAACATAACTGTTCTTAAGTATTAACACAGTATTCAAGATTCTTTTTTTATGGCGTTAATGGAATTTTTGAGATTTTGTCTAAAAACTAATTTTTATAAAATTAAGGTATCCCGAAAAGATCTAAGGTATGATGGACAAGACTATTAAATGACTGTACACTACCCACTCGCACTATGTTGGCCTATTTACAGTGATCGAAAATATCTAGGTCAGATATTTAACAATATCAATTTGTAAAATGTTTAGTCTTAGAATTATTAAAGTTCCTAGTAATCGACGTCTGGAACTGCTCCTTCTCAATCTTCTCTTAATAGATTTAAACGTGCTAAAATCGGAGAAGTAGCGACATGGCATGAGGTCAAATGTTAAGGCAACAAATTTTATTGAATTTATAATGTCTTCTGCGCTGTCTTTGACTTTGATTTATTCTACAATTGTACAATATAAAAACGGTAAAATGTAGAAAAGAACTAATGTAGGGGAGAAATTGTAGAATATATATTTACAAAAAAATTTTTGATTTCTCCCGGAATTATCGTTTAATTTTAAAACAATAAATTTTATTCAATAAACTTAAAAACAAACCAAAATCAGAAAGCATATCGCAAAAAAAAGATATTTTTATGTGAAGATAAAAATTAAAATTGTAAGCTCTATGCTAATGAATGTAAATTATGGAGCTCCAGGACCATTGTGAGTGAGGCGCGGAGTGCTGTGTGCAAGAGGTTTGAAGTAACCCAGTGCTACGGGAAGGCACTGGCATAGCATGATGTTAGCATAGGACTGTTACATATCCTTAAACCTTCTAGTTAAAACACACATGTTGTCACGCTATACACTGAAGCTCCAGGACCAATGTGAGTGAAGCGCGGCATTATTAGTTCTGTGTACAAAAGGTTTGAAGTAACCCAGTGCTACAGGAAGGCACTGAATATCATGATGTTAGCCTAGGACTGTTAAATGGCTTTAAACCTTCTAGTTAAAACACATGTGTTGTCACGCTATTCACTGAAGCTCCAGGACCAATGTGAGTGACGCGCGGCAGTATTAGTTCTGTGTACAAGAGGTTTGAAGTAACCCAGTGCTACAGGAAGGCACTGGATATCATGATGTTAGCGTGGGACTGTTACATGTCCTTAAACCTTCTAGTTAAAACACACATGTTGTCACGCTATACACTGAAGCTCCAGGACCAATGGGAGTGAGGCGCTGCAGTATTAGTGCGGTGTGCAAGATGTTTGAAGTAACCCAGTGCTACAGGAAGGCACTGATATAGCATGATGTTAGCGTAGGACTGTTACATGTCCTTAAACCTTCTAGTTAAAACACACATGTTGTCACGCTAAACACTGAAGCTCCAGGAACATTGTGAGCGTCTCGCGGCAATATTAGTGCTGTGTGCAACAGGTATGAGGTCCCCTTGTGCTAGATGATGGCACTGGGATTGCATGGAGATTAGCGTTGGCCTGTTGCATGTCCTTAAACCCTCTAGTTACAACACTAATGTTGTCTCGCTATACACTGATACTCCAGTACCAATGTGAGTGAGGCACGGCAGTATTAGTCCAATGTGCAAGATGTTTGAAGTAACTCAGTGCTACGGGAAGGCACTGGTATAGCATGATGTTAGCGTGGGACTGTTACATGTCCTTAAACCTTCTAGTTAGAAAACACATGTTGTCACGCTAAACACTGAAGCTCCAGGACCATTGTGAGCAACTAGTGCTGTGTGCAACAGGTATGCAATCCCCCTGGGCTGCGTGAAGGCACTGGGATTGCATGGAGATTAGCGTTGGACTGTTGCATGTCCTTAAAACATCTAGTTACAACACTAATGTTGTCACGCTAAACATTGAAGCTCCAGGACCATTGTAAGCAAGGCGCGGCTTTATTAGTCCAATGTGCAAGATGTTTGAAGTAACCCAGTGCTACGGGAAGGCACTGGTATAGCATGATGTTAGCGTGGGACTGTTACATGTCCTTAAACCTTCTAGTTAAAACACACATGTTGTCACGCTATACACTGAAGCTCCAGGACCAATGGGAGTGAGGCGCTGCAGTATTAGTGCGGTGTGCAAGATGTTTGAAGTAACCCAGTGCTACAGGAAGGCACTGATATAGCATGATGTTAGCGTAGGACTGTTACATGTCCTTAAACCTTCTAGTTAAAACACACATGTTGTCACGCTAAACACTGAAGCTCCAGGAACATTGTGAGCGTCTCGCGGCAATATTAGTGCTGTGTGCAACAGGTATGAGGTCCCCTTGTGCTAGATGATGGCACTGGGATTGCATGGAGATTAGCGTTGGCCTGTTGCATGTCCTTAAACCCTCTAGTTACAACACTAATGTTGTCTCGCTATACACTGATACTCCAGTACCAATGTGAGTGAGGCACGGCAGTATTAGTCCAATGTGCAAGATGTTTGAAGTAACTCAGTGCTACGGGAAGGCACTGGTATAGCATGATGTTAGCGTGGGACTGTTACATGTCCTTAAACCTTCTAGTTAGAAAACACATGTTGTCACGCTAAACACTGAAGCTCCAGGACCATTGTGAGCAACTAGTGCTGTGTGCAACAGGTATGCAATCCCCCTGGGCTGCGTGAAGGCACTGGGATTGCATGGAGATTAGCGTTGGACTGTTGCATGTCCTTAAAACATCTAGTTACAACACTAATGTTGTCACGCTAAACATTGAAGCTCCAGGACCATTGTAAGCAAGGCGCGGCTTTATTAGTCCAATGTGCAAGATGTTTGAAGTAACCCAGTGGTACGGGAAGGCACTGGTATATCATGGTGTTAGCGTAGGACTTACATGTGCTTAAACCTTCTAGTTACAACACTAATGTTGTCACGCTAAGCACTGAAGCTCCAGGACCATTGTAAGCAAGGCGCGGCTTTATTAGTCCAATGTGCAAGATGTTTGAAGTAACCCAGTGCTACGGGAAGGCACTGGTATATCATGGTGTTAGCGTAGGACTTACATGTGCTTAAACCTTCTAGTTACAACACTAATGTTGTCACGCTAAGCACTGAAGCTCCAGGACCAATGTGAGTAAGACGTGGCAATATTAGTGCTGTGTGCAAGAGTTTGGAAGTAGCCAGTGCTACGGGAAGGCACTGGTATAGCATGATGGTAGCGTGGGACTGTTATATGTCCTTAAACCTTCCAGATAAAACACACATGTTGTCACGCTAAACATTGAAGCTCCAGGAACATTGTGAGCGTCTCGCGGCAATATTAGTGCTGTGTGCAACAGGTATGAGGTCCCCTTGTGCTGCGTGATGGCTCTGGGATTGCATGGAGATTAGCGTTGAACTGTTGCATGTCCTTAAACCCTCTAGTTACACTGAAGCTCCAGGAACATTGTGAGTAATGCGTGACAGTATTAGTGCTGTGTGAGAGTGGTTTGAAGTAACCCAGTGCTACGTGAAGGCACTGAATATCAAGATGGTAGCGTAGGACTTACATGTTCTTTAACCTTCTAGTTAAAACACACATGTTGTCATGCTAAACACTAAAGCTCCAGAACCAATGTGAGCGAGGCACGGCAGTATTAGTGCAGTGTGCAAGATGTTTGAAGTAACCCAGTGCTACGGGAAGGCACTGGCATAACATGACGTTAACCTGGGTCTGTTACATGTCCTTAAACCTTCTAGTTAGAATACACATGTTGTCAAGTTAAACACTGAAGCCCCAGGTACATTGTGAGTGAGGCGAGGCAGTATCAGTGCAGTTTGCAAAAGTAATGAAGTAACCCAGTGCTGCGGGAAGGCACTGGCATAACATGACGTTAGCCTGGGTCTGTTACGTTTCCTTAAACCTTCTAGTTATAATACACATTTTGTCAAACTAAACACTTAAGTTTGTAATCGATGTCGTGGTTCACCTCGTCAGGTTTTGATAACCAACATTCTGCACCCTAAAGATATCCCTCATTTCCGTTGCAATCTCTTTCCATCACGCAAATGGCAATGACCAATGTAATAAATTACCTAAAAATATTGTAATACGTTATATTGTTTTGTTAATTCTTTATACTCTTATTAAAAATGGTTTCGGAGCCTATTACTACTTTATAATTTCTAGCATTATTAGAATATTCAATGGTTTTCTTAAAGGTCATTGGCTTTTACAAAAATTATATTGGTGTTTCCTATAAGGACATTTGATTATTATGATCTTTTTAATAAAACAATAATTTATTTCCTAATTAAAAATATTTCTTATCCAATATAAATACGGGTTTATTTTTAAACTACTGCATTTATGTTTATCAAACATTTTTAAATATATTTATTAATTGTAATATATTGTTTTCTTTGTATCTAGATGAGTCTAGAAATGTAGTAGTTTTGTCGAAATGAAAAATATCATTTGAGATTTGTTTAGTGGCAACTTTTTTCCGAATATTGTAAGACTCTTCAGTGAACTATTTACGTACTTATTGCTCATCTTTGTCCGTTTAAAAAAATTATCAACTCATCGACAACACCATTTTGTCATATTCTAAAGACTCACTCCAGAAGAACAGATTTTAGTCAAAGTATTAAAAAAGTAGAAAAAGTATTTAAAAGTATCGCAAGAGATGAAGAACACAAGTCGTTTCACAAAATAACTGTGACTTCGTCTAGGCAATGCTATCACAGGTAGTTTGGGCGACACAGGCAACAAAACGAGCCTACATTTTTATATATCGAACTTCGCCTTCGCTTTTTGGTCCATTTGTTCATCGTGTCCTCCGCCGCCAGTGCGGACGATCGTTCTGCGAACATGACACAAACACACTGTCTTAATTTAAACTTTAGACCTACAAATATATATATTTAAACTATTTGGCAATTCATAATAAATTGGGCAATAATGCTATTTGTAATGTAACTTACAAGTTGAGTATCTAGGATTATTGTATTATTCATTCCTGATGATTATGGTAATGTTTACCAACGAAAAGCTATGAATAAAAACAATTAAATAATTCTTATATTTGAATAACTATGTATAAAATAATATGCTTTGTTTGATTCCACTATAGATAAATTAAAAACAAAAACTAATATAAAATACTTCATATTTTAATGGATTATTGCCATTAGGTATATTCCAATATATTCGACGTTTACTTTATATTCGATAGTCTCAGAAATCATTATTTAAAGAAACAGAAAATATTTACATTACTGTAATTACAAAAATAAATTGAAACAAATAGGTAACAATAAAAAAGTGAAATAAAACAACTCATTTCATAATAAAAAAGTAAAATAAACACATTTTTTAAAGTGAATTCCTACTTTGGTCAAAATATAAAAAAATATTTTAGTTACTTTTTATACAATAATTACAAACAATATAAATAAAGTAACATAACGTAAGCGTTAGAACAGCTATTGTTCTACCACATAACCTATAACATAAAATCAGCTGTTTTATGAAATCATATGTTATCAGTTACTTTAAGCCAAATAAGACGAAATAACTATATTACATACCTTGCCCCTTTTGTAGAAGGCTTTTCTCCCATATTTTTCATTAAATTTAACTAAAACGTTTTCATTAATTTTAATTAGTTAATTAATATTAAAAAAACTGTATTAACATCTAGTGCCATCTACTATAAGGTTAAAAATAAGTATTTGAACTTAAATAGATGAATAAAACATATGTATAACGATGCAATTTTTAACGATTTAATTATATATATATATATATATATATATATATATATATATATATATATATATATATATATATATACGGAGAGAATGAACCAAAGCAAGGAAGTGAATAAAATAACAAATTTATTTAAAATTAAAATATACCATTGCTCCAATACGTCAACTTTTGCATAAATGTCAGGCTTTACCTAAACCTCACACTTTGTACCAATATGTCAACATTTACTCTTATGTCAATCTATAGCTTATATTTTTAGTGTATCATGTAAGTAAACCAAATAATGTCAAACGCATCCGTCTTTTATTAGAAAAACATTCTGTCACTTTTTAAACCACTAAGGGAAACCCTAGATAACATCTGTTCCAATCGGTTTACTACTGGGATTGATAAATATATTTAATGAGGGATATATTACTATATTTTAGTCACAATTATACACATTTCACTATTTCGTTACTACATAGTCACTACTTTTTAATATTTAATAGCAATATCGGAACTGTGTAAAATACGGGGTGTAGTCACCCCTTGATTTGACAAGGGTAGGCAGGCAGTTTTTTGATTTTCGGACATTGAGCTAGAGAGCCCCCTCAGTCTCTCAGACTCTCGGGGAAAGGGTAAGTGAGATAAAGAGACGGAGGAGACTTTCCATTCTAGAGGGTACACCAAGAGTTTAAGAGCTTCTTGGAAAACCAACTCGCTCTTCTAACTCGTTCGAGGGGTCAGCCTTTGATACTACTTCGCCTCATTTTATTCCATGTGTAGGTCTAAAATAATTATTTTCATAAAGCTATGTCAGAAAGTAATCTTAACACGACCCAAGTCTATCATAATTCTCGATTAAAAGACTCACTAATTATACTGGTAGGATAAAAAAATCAAACCCATTATTTTTAGATTTTACAAGGGAGAAATAAAGAAGAGAGATGAGTATCAAAACGCTAAAATAACTACAAAGAAACCCCGTTGTTTTTAAGAATAAGAAAATTGTATTGTTAAAACATTGAAAATGAATGCAATTTTTATTTTGATATTCTCAAATTCTCTTACGAAGAATACACTACATTATACATTAATTAAAGAAACAACTATTTCCTTAAGTTTTTAACGAGAGGAAAAATGTTTTGTATGATTTTTAACAAAATGTATTTCTATGTAGAGTTGATGCTGTAACAAACAAATTACCATGCACATATTTAAATAAGATTTTAGAAAACAATTTTATATATCTATGTACAAAATCATACAAACAAAATTACTACGTTATATACAGAATAATTATTGGCTTTTGAAATTTAAACAAAAAGGTACTAAAACTATAGGAACGACGCCAAATATAAGCCTAATATGGAACAAATATTTACAATTATAGGAAAAGACAAACATTTAACATTATTCACATCAGTAATAACTATGTATGTAGAGAAAACTTTTAATTAATGGAAAGATTGAAATAAAAAGAACTAGACTACTATAAAAAGGAAAGTAGCTTTGCAGAAGCAAAAAGATTAGTTTTAAGAAATATATTAAATTTATCAATTGTTTAGGTAATGTATTTAAATTATATTTTAGCATCCTCTTTAATAGACCGTCATCTATTTAAAACCTGATCTCTATATTTTCGCGCAAGGTTTCAGATTGCGATGCTCATTTTAAGTATATGGACATTTTTTAGTGCTATTTAACGTTCATGGCTAAACTCAGCTTTACTGGTATTTAATTAAACGTAGATTAATTTTAACGTTAATTTGTATGCAAAGTATAGTAAAGTAGTATAAACTAAAGTAACTAAATTAAAGCCAAAAAGTTTTTCCTTACATTTCGTTTGTAACTGAAATAACAATTTTTAAAATTTATGAAATGAACTATCAAAATGTTATTTTCTATTGAAAAGTCAAGATAATTTTCAATCACACTTAAGGTGACTAAAATAATGTAAGCTATTAGCGTTACATCAGTTAATTCATCCAGTCCTGAAAGACAACAGTATTTTAAGAAATGGTCATGGGTCGTTTACAACCATACTTGTACGGAAGTTTATCTTTCTCTTTTCTCTCCGCAACCCCTGCCCCACAATGTACCTGCAGCTGGCTTATTGTCCGGCCCCTGCTTTTTGACAGGGGCGATAAACCGCCGCTGGCTTACTGTCCGTTTCCCGTAAAATTAATCAGAAATTAAAACATTTAATTCTTTCCAAAATTTACTATAGGTTCATTTAAATTAAAATCGTTAATTTTTTCCAAATAAATATGAAATATTTTACACTTAACTTGAAATATAGTTTTAAATACTTTATATCGAAATTTATTTTACTCGCGTGATTTTCTTTAAAATATTTCTATAATATTTGGATATGTGTAAGACGTAGCGTGTTTCAGTGTTATGAAACTGTACGTTATCTACGTGTCACAGTTTGAAGCCATTACCTGCGTTGTTTTCTTGCTGCGGAAGGAATTCTTGCATTTCGTGCACTATCCTTATAAGTTCCTGAGAGTCCTTAGCGATGCTGTGGATTTCCTCTTGATTGAAGTCCGGCGCTATGGTCTTGCAGAGGAGAATCTGACTGATAACGTTGCCTAAGTTGGACGGACCGGCCCGATTTTCTATAAACAGAAAATCATGATCAAAGGGACTGTACTAATAACATAAACATGCCCTAAGATTATGAACGGTAATATAGAAATTCATTAACGAAGGGATAAATGGTAATATTAATTAAGAGATACGCTAAATCTGATTTTTATACAAAAATGTCAACCCTATGTTATACTGACTTGAAAGAGTAAAATAACAGACGACAGGTTTATTTTTATATTATATGAAGGTAAATAGTTGACAATAAAATATGTACTACTCCCAACAAAACCAACAATTCCTTAATATCATAACTAAAATCGTGATATAAAATCTGATACGCCTAGTTCCAGTCATGGAATTGTACAGTATCTGGTAGTTATGATCAAAGTCAATAAGTATCTCTTGAAGAAAAAATGTTCATTTCACATCCGATGCAAATATATTACAATATATGGAGAGATATATAGTTACATCATGTAGTTCAATCGTTGAGTTTGACAGAAGAGACAAGGAAAGTACCATGTCCGAAGGACAACACAAATAAATTTAAAGGCAAATCTGTCAGTTTCTTTGAATTTATAATTTAATAAAAAGTTTATGAATGAAGTTTGAATTGTGAAAAACTGCTAAAAATCACTATCTCACGTTGAATAAAATGTTCTCCATAGGTGTATTTGAAGGTGTCGAGTGTCCATACTACTTTGCCACATGAACTGTGTACTAAGATATTTTAAAATAATTCAACTTGAAATGTTAACTAAATAAATTACGAAAAACGCTTCACTAACTACTCATCACGTGCTAATAATATTCTTTTGGGTGAAAAGGTTCAAAGAGAAAATAATGAGACAAGTGAAGTTAATAATTGTTTAAATTCGATTGTAAACAACTATTTGATTTCAGATTGATCCCAACATTTTTTGAGACGGATTTGTAAGATCCAAAGGGATGGAACAACGTATGAGAGTGAGCCGAAATGGCGAGAAAAAACCCCAAGACGAGAAGAGACCAATAACTACTTCCAGGAGTTGAAAAACATTGTCGGAAAACGGCAAAAGTCTTGCGCAGTTGAGCGTACGCCGTAGATCGCGAGTGGTAGCTTAACAGAAAACCAATATAAGGATTTTAAAACCTGTACCTAACACTTCATATAATATCTTTAAATTCATGACAGATGCGAAAAGTAGCCAACAAATAGTCTTCTGTAGGAGGTTAAACAAATTATTCAACCATTGGTACAATTTAATTTTCCAATAAAATTTCAACATTCTTTTTGAAACTATTTTCCGCCTTCATTAGAAGTATTTTCAAAATGCAGATATAAAATCAACAGTTGATACCTAAAGATCTTGAGAAAATTGTTTCTGAACATTATTATAACAACAACAATGTGCACTTTATTATTAAAAAATATTCTTTTATGCATTTAGTGTTAGTGAGTGTACATTATCAAAGTGTCAGTTTAATAATATTACGATGTAATTGTTCAATATTTTTTATTATATATAATAATATGTAACACATTTTCACCTATTCCCATATAGTTGCTATTTCACATACTTTATAATTTGTCCAAACAGCCGTGCGCCCTGAAGGATTAGAGCGACCCTCGCTCCCCCATGCGCAGGCACACTCACACACGCGGCCGGGCCTACCTGCCGCTAATGGTTCTTCTATGAATCACCAACTAGTCCTTGTACTACAAAATCAATATTTTTAACTGTTAACTTTACTTAATTTGTACTCTAATAACTGAATTATAAATACTAATCATCGCAAAATGAGTTCAAACACGGTACAATTGTGACAGCTCTAAGGGGTTTTATGGTCAGTAGGTTACAACAAAAATTTGACTACTTAAAAATGGTTATAGACGTTTTACTTGAATTCGCACGATCGGAATAATATAAATAATTACAGTAATTCTAGTAGAGATTTCAAATTTATGAAAAAATAAACTAAATCATAAATAATATAACATAGAACATATATATCTTCCTGAAGACATTTCTGTCAAATAATAACACACACATAAGAAACTCTACACTTATAAAAAAAAAAAAAAAAAAAAATAAAACAGTCAATATGAAACAGAAACGCACTACTTCTCCCGATATACTGTACCGACCACCACGGAGTTTCATTCATCACTAAGTTGTTTTCACATCCCTTAAGTGTGAGTCACTTTACAGATTTCGCTTCCGTTACGTGTGAGTCACTTTACACTTATGACTAATGCCGGAGTAACGGCCAGAATTAAGCACTTAGCGTTTTACAACTATTTACGAGTAAAATCAAACTAGTTTGTAGTGTAATCATTTGTTTATGTTTTAGGTTACATAACTTTGTAATTTGTTCATAGTTTTTTCCTTATCTAGTAAATTCATATTAATAACTTTTTTGCTAGATTTATTTCATAAAAGTTAGGACTATAGCTAATTTGCAAACAATGTAAGTCAGCTCTAGTATAATTGTAAACTGTTTCCATGTTATTGATCTGATTACTATTTCATTAAAGACGTCTGATTAATACAATATAAAATACGTGATAAAAGTCTCGTTTTATTTGTTTTATAATTTTTAAACCCACTAAAACCACTCAGAGTTGTCACAATTGTACCGTGTTTGGACTCATTTTGCGAGGAATAATATTTAGAATTCAGTTATTAGAGTACAAATTAAGTAAAGTTAACAGTTAAAAAAAAATTGATTTTGTAGTACAAGGACTAGTTGGTGATTCATAGAAGAACCATTAGCGGCATGTAGGCCGGGCCGCGCGTGTGAGTGTGCCTGCGCGTGGGGGAGCGAGGGTCGCACTAATCCTTCAGGGCGCACGGCTGTTTGGACAAATTATAGATAGTTGTTACCTTGAGTTTATGATTATTAAATATAACAACAGCAAGGAACTGGAACAGACATAGTTGCATAGCAAGTCCCTAAGGAGGGTTTCTTAAAAAAATATATTTTGAATAGCAAACGCTTAGAAAAGGTAATACCTTTAAAAGTAGACAGTTATTTCTAAATAGTTTACAATTTAGTTAAACAACATTACTCTAAATAAAGAATACAAGTTATCTTGGACATGAAAATATTCTCTCTTACCGAAGTATCCCGTCATATCCATGGGTACCAGCTGAACTAGCCGACTGCACTTTGACAATTCGCGTAAAAACAACTGGCACATAAAGAATAACAGTACGAGATGAGGATGGTCTGCGGGGATACCTTCTGCAACTGCACTGTGGAATTAAAAACTTCAATTAGCAACGGTGATGAACAATTAGTAAATCCAAACCCTAAATTATATTTTTATTGTTATTAATAATGACATCAACAGATGTTAGTTAATGACAGTTGAAAGATATAAGTTTTTACAAAGCCTATCCTTCCAAGAGTGGGAGTTGAACATTAAAAAAATTGCATCTAGTCAAAATGTGTGTGGTACTCCGTTCTGAAATTAAAATGGTATATATGGTTTACGGTTACTGGATAGTCGTCGGAGGTGGAGAAAAAACCTAAATTTCAGATATTTCTGCTGTGACGCTTTCAAACTATGCTGTCCAGTGGAGACTTGGACGACATTCTGTTGGTGAAAACGACTGCCTGAAAACGTCCCTCGAGTTGCACCAAAACTAAGCAACTAAGGACTGGCCTAGTGAGTCAATCTTTTGCAACGACAATCTGTACAAGATTTATATATTTATTTGTAAGTTCAATGAATATTAAAAAATTGTGAAATAAATATAAAATAAAACTTAAAAATATATTGCACCACTTTTGTGTCTGCGATATTTTGTATTGAAACTCTCGAGAG
>JBAIZL010000002.1:246260654-246308154 GCA_036971475.1 Prosapia bicincta
ATGCCAGACTCGTAATATTAACTGGCAAAACAGAATACGAATTTTCTTGCAATTTTCCTTTTCCCTCACTATACAGTATATGGTGTTGTACTATTATTTATTTCTTTATATTTATTCGCTTTTTTCATCTCTAATTTATGAAGCTGGTGGTGATCTATAATTTCGCATTCTATCTATCTCTTGTAATGCTTCATTATTGCAAGGAACCTTTCTTTTATAATTTCATATACATCATTAAGTAATAGATTTGTAGCTATGTAAAAGTTGTTTCAGTGCCAAAGGGCTGGATTTGAAACATGTAGTAATTTAGTTCATAATCAGACCGAGTTATTAGGTTTTTAAAATTTATTAAATCATATAATATTTGAAAACAACTATTATTGTCATCCACTACAGGTAGGTTTAAAAATGTATTTGAACTTGATTGAATGAATAAAAACGTATTTTATTACCGATTGAATATTTGTACAGGATATATATCAGGAGAGTGTGAGATAATATAAGGAATAGAAAAAGAAAGAAAAATAGGTCGTCGTGAAAACATCGGGAAGTGAAAGATGAAGCTCTTGCAATCGATCATACTTGTTAAACAAAGGGCAAAAAAAACGTGTGCAAATGTCGTGAGTGAATGGGCAGGCTTCTGAATGCATGCAATACTATGCATAAACATGGATTATTATACAGTACATGGGTTTAAAATCTGTTGCTTAGCAATAGATATGGGTAGGCACGAAGACGATGTTTTATGGGAATTGCAGGATGCGAACACACTAATGATGATTGGAATGTGATGATGTCAAAGATGTTCAGGTTATTCATCTGTGATCTCCAGTTTTGTCTTTTCGTATTTTATGCTTTTTAAATTCCATGTAAGAAGAAAGATAATTTTATGTTTTAGAATAACATCTTTACTATTTGTACTCTATAAAAGTTTTATTACAGGATGGAAGATTAAATTTATTGCACCATTTCACAATGTGTGTTTTTCAATTCCCACTATTACTTCATTCCCTCCCTCTCTCTGTCTCTGTCTGTCTGTCTGTCTCTCTCTCTCTCTCTCTCTCTCTCTCTCTCTCTCTCTCTCTCTATATATATATATATATATATATATATATATATATATATATACAATGATGCAGATCGGCACATAGCGATCCAAAACGGTTTGTATCAGTAAGTTTTTACAAATTTACAAAATTTAAAGTTCAGATAGTCATAAATTAATGTTAAAGTGATTATATATATATATATATATATATATATATATATATGTGTGTGTGTGTGTGTATCTCGTTCAAATTTTCAATCATTAATAAAATACTTTTTATTCATCCACTCAGGTTCCAATACAGATTTTTTCAAATATTAATTCATGAAACTAAATTTATAAAGTTGATGTTATCATGTTGGATTTGAATTGAATTAAAGACATCAACTTTATTAAATTTAATTTATGAATTATTATTTAAAAACAGTATTAACATCAAGTGTCATCCACTAAAAGTTCAAAAAAAATACATTTAAATTTGAGTGGATTAAAAAAAGTATTTTATTAACGATAAAATTTTAAACTATATATATAGGCCTATATATATATATATATATATATATATATGTTAAATATTTTATATTAAATTTGATGATATGTTTTCTTGTAATATAGTTAATAAATTAAAAATATTTCAATAAGAAGAATACTTTTAATACATTCATTATTTAAAGCTTTTCGCCGATAAAACAGTTCTAGCATCTTATGTAAATGTATTATATACATATACTTATATGAAAAAAGTATACACTAATAGTAGTGGTTTATTAGTAGTTATTTAATAAAAAGTAAATAAAATAATATTTGGCTTTGTTGACCCAAGTAGGAATTGACTTGGAAATATTTTTTTACATTAGTTGTTACTATCCAAGTTCTTTGGACTTAAAATCGACTCAGAGATTTGTCTAACCGGATACCTTTTATGTGTTGGGGTGAAAGTGTTATCATAACGCCAGGGTTATGAAATATAGCACTGTCGTCTTTTAATATTGTCTTTTATTCGGGCCAATACGGTACTTTCGATTTCGGTAACAATTGTATGAACTAGAGCTTAGTTTAAGCGAGCAATGGCATCTCATTGGCCAGTAGCAACATCAAAAGAAGAAAAAGAAATATTTATAGAATTGCATCTATTTTGTTTCAGTTGTTAAAAAAATAATTTAAAGTATAAAGCGAACCTAATTTTATAGGTAAAAGTTTAAAACTCCTCCTAATTAAAGAATTATTACAATCTGAAGTGAAGGTGCTACCTGGGTTGAGCCACGGGTAAGTGACAGATCGTTGGAGTACGTGCCAGATCATGCGTTATAATTAAAGTTGGAGTCTGATGAAAACGCTGATGGAACTCACTTTCCTAATTACAACTGTTCTGTTGCCACCAAACGTGTAACTAACAATTGTAATTTTATTCATGTATTGCTTATAAGCTCCTAATAGTTGAACAAGCTAAATATTAATTATTATTATTAAATATTTATTTAATTATTGTTTTTTTATAGCTTATTAGTGCGCTTTATTGTGTCAGGTTAGAATGTATAGGTACAATTAAGTAAATCCAAATATAGATTGAAAAAATAAAATTAATGAAATGAAATGTTTACAAGTACCAAGTAAGAACAAGGTGGTGGCTAAGTGATATCTTATTCTGAAGGCATAACACGATTGTTTAGTAGTCGATAAAGTAAAAGAAATGTTTTTATTAACAATAAAACACAAAAGCTGGTAAAATTAGGTAATTTCACAACGTATTAAATATAATTTTATGAAAACTTCATTTTATGAAGTTATTGAAGTTCCCATTATCAAAACGGCAATAACTTTCACTTAGTCACCCTCGGATGTCGTCGTGTTATTGGGTGGCACTTTGAGCGGTGTTTTAGGGAAGTTCTTAAATTAGTAGGGTATTATATTAAGGTTGTTTTTATTTTTAATTCTTAGTGTGTTTTTTTAATTATTTCTTCACAGAGGTAACAACAAAAACAGATATTTACAGTTTTGCTTTGAAAAAATAGTTAGCTCTTCTAAAATAAGTTGTAATTAACAGATTTTTGAAAAACTCACAGTGAACAAATAAAAACTAGATCTTTCAATGTTTTTACTATGTTTATATGTTACATTACTATGGCTTGTTTAGGAAATAACTAACATTTATCCTTCATTGAAATATCAATTGTTAGGTTGCTACGAAATTCATGCATCTACGTTCATTACAATGGTAATTTAATGTAAATATTTACAATAATATTTGTATTAACATACTCACAACTCTTGATATTAATTAAAAACGGTTGATTTATGAGTCAATAACCTTTATATTCAAAATACGACGTTTCGACAGCGACTGTGCCATGTTTATCAGGGTATTAATTATGTGTGTAGTGTATACTACACAATCAAATGAGATCTACTTTTGAAAACGATATATTTTATGGAACAGAAAATTAAAAATATGAGTTAGTAAAAAGGATTTTAATCTCATTGAAATTGAAGTAAGTATGTTGTAGTATATATATATATATATATATATATATATATATATATATATATATATATATATATATATATATATATATCGCAATATGTATTCTTGTGTATTAATAAAGAACTAAGTCAAACTACTTCTTTATATATATATATATATATATATATATATATATATATAGTAATCCTGGGCTAAAAAATCAATTAATGCAATTAGGTGTAAATGTGTTAATAAAAATAAATTAATATGTATTCTTGTTTATAAAAGTGTTATTCAAGCATATATATATATATATATATATGTTTATTAAAATAAATAAATATTTAATATAAATATTTAATTATAAATAAATGTTTATATTTTTTAAAACAACATAGGTTATTCAAAAACAAGAATATTTATTAATTAATATCCAAAGCTTTTCGTTGGTAAACAGTACCAACATCATCAGGAATGAAAATTACATTCAGATTGTATCAGATTGTAATTTTCATTCCTGATGATGTTGGTAATGTTTATCAACGAAAAGCTTTGGATATAAATTAATAAATATTCTTGTATTTGAATAACCTATTTTATTTTAAATTATTAAATAAGAAAATGTGTTATATATATATATATATATATATATATATATATAATAAATTAAAAACATTTCAAAAACAAGAGTACTTTTAATGAATATATTTATACAAAGCTTTTCGCCGATAAAATAGTACCAGCATCTTCAGGAAAATAATTATCTAATAAAATCCTGAAATTGATTTTATTAGATAATTATTTTCCTGAAGATGCTGATACTCTTTTATCGGCGAAAAGCTTTGAATAAATATATTCATTAAAAGTATTCTTGTTATTGAAATGTTTTAAATTTATTAACTATATTACAAGAAAATATATCACCATATTTAATATATATATATATCCTGGGCTACAATTTTTTCTTGTGTAAAATAATAAATCAATTAAAGCAATTAGGGGAAAATGTATTAAGAAAAATAAATTATTATGTATTCTTGTTTATAAATGTGTTTTTCAAGCATTTATATATATATATATATATATATATATATATATATATATATATATATATATTAAATATGGTGATATGTTTTCTTGTATATATAGTTAATAAATTAAAAACAGTTCAAAAACAAGAATACTTTTAATGAATATATTTATTCAAAGCTTTTCGCCGATAAAATAGTATCAGCATCTTCAGGAAAATAATTATCTAGTCCTATATATATATATATATATATATATATATATATATATATATATATATATATATATATATATATAATAATATATAGAATTATTATAAGCTAGAAAAGCTTTGAATAAATATATTCATTAAAAGTATTCTTGTTTTTGAAATATTTTTAATTTATTAAATACATTTATATATATAATTTAGTACAAGAAAATATTTTACTGTATATGAATATATATATATATATATATATATATATATATATATATATATAAAGAAATAAGAATAATACAAATACAAGAATAATTAGAATCATAAAATTCAAGCCTTTCATTAGCAAACAGTACCAACATCTTCAGGAATAATAAGAATGCCATACATAATCATACAAGAATATATATTTAGGAATGTCATATAAAGGGTGTAATGACATTCTTTACTACTCATGGTGATGATGTTACTTGTTTGATAACGAAAAGTTTTGAATTGTATGATTCAATAAAATATTTTTGTTTTTGTATTTCCCTTATTCTTTCATTTAATACGAATATGTAATATAACATAACACAATAATAATTTTATAGGCACAAGTTTAACGAAGTGTGTGCAAATGTAATTAGTGAAATTTATCATTGAACAGTGACCTTACCTACTGATATTTGAGCGTATTATAAATGAACTCACGAAAAAACTAATCAAAATTTGAAAGTTATATATAAAACAATCCCAAATTAGGAAATTAGTAGTAGAATATATTTTGTATAAAATATTATTAATAGTAACAAATTATTAAATGAAGAATAACCAAAGTTTTTTTCAATCTGTAACGAAATTTAGTTGGAATGAAGACATGTTATAAACGTTCAAAGAAAACCTTAGGAGCAGTAAGAAAAAGAAATAACGATGCCAATTAGTGACGACAGAAGATAAATGCGATGTAATGAATGAAAAGAGTGAAAACCAGCGCGAATGTTGTATAGCCGTGAAACGTCTTAATGCAGCTAAAATAAACTTGGAAGTCATTTTTGTATGGAGTTTTCTATGTTCCTATTCCAAGTGGGTATTGCAATGAATAGGAGAGCTAGTGGGTGCATGAAAGAGAAGCAAAAGTAAGTAAACACACACCTGCGTATCTGTGGCAGTAACAGCTGACTGGTGTGTTTACAAGCATCCACGCAGGTCCTCCTCAGCTTGCGTACCTTCTCCCTTAACTCGGGGCAGTCTCTAGACGTGCCGATGTGGATCAACAGATCGCGGAAGAGAGCCACCTGACTGTTGATCTCACTGATCAGCTGTAACAGAGAAAAGAAAATGTTTGATTTAATAGTACATCAGAACGTCGGAAATCAGGATCAGTTGGGACCGGGGCCTATCCGAAGTACTTATTTATCCGGATTTTCAAGCAATCTTTAAACTACTTAATATTTCATTCCCTCTAATGGATCTGAACGCTTAGTGTAAGTTTGAATTATCCAGGAAATATTATAAAATAGGCGTTCGAGGGTTAAAAAAAAACAAACGAATTTAGTGAAAGAACCTATAATGTACATACTTATATATAGCAGAGTGCAGCTCACGCTGAAACCACCATCCGGATTTGGGACGCTTCGGATTTTTTACGCTTGGATTTTTGAAAACTTATAAAGTTTTAATTGTACTCTATAAGTTTATTATAAAGTTTTATTTCTATCTTATGGTTTTATTTACCAAAGTCAGTAAATTCAAGTCAGTATTGGGAACCTGTCCTAATTATAGTAATAGTAGAGGTCTAGTGAAATATTTAAAATGAAATACCCCAACAAACAATTTTATAATGTGATTATAAAGAATATTATAGGTGATGAGAAATGTGCTGACTAATTATAAAATAATCACCGAGAATGTAAAGGGATGCCATTACAGTACGATTACTGCGTAAATGTAAACCTGTGTATTGATTTTATAGTGCGATCACTGTGTAAACTAAAACCTGTGGAATGTTTTAATGTGAAAAGATAGCATCGTTATGGAAACACATTACTAATACACCATTGTGGTGACTGTAAAGTATTGATTTTACAGTATGATCACTGTGTAAACTCAATCCTGAAGCATGTTATGTCACGAAGTAGCAAACATATGCAAACACATTATTAACATATAATTGGCGTGACTATAAATTATTGATTTTAAAGTATGATTACTGTTCAAACTTAAACCTGTGGCATGTTTAAATCACGAGGTAGCAATCATATGCAGAAATAATAACATGTCATTCACGTGACTATAAATTATTGATTTTTTAGTATGATTACTGTGCAAACTTAAACCTGTGGCATGTTTAAATCACGAGGTAGCAATCATATGCAGAAATAATAACACGTCATTGACGTGACTATAAATTATTGATTTTTTAGTATGATTACTGTGCAAACGTAAACCTGTGGCATGTTTAAATCACGAGGGAGCAATCATATGCAGAAATAATAACATGTCATTGACGTGACTATAAATTATTGATTTTTTAGTATGATTACTGTGCAAACGTATACCTGTGGCATGTTTAAATCACGAGGGAGCAATCATATGCAGAAATAATAACACGTCATTGGCGTGACTATAAATTATTGATTTTTTAGTATGATTACTGTGCAAACGTAAACCTGTGGCATGTTTAAATCACGAGGGAGCAATCATATGCAGAAATAATAACACGTCATTGGCGTGACTATAAAGTATTAAATTTACATTACGATCACTGTGCAAACTAAATGTGGCATGTTTAAATGTTTTGTGTAATAATGTAATGATTGTCGAGGTAGCAAGCATAAGGCTGACTGAAATTAGTAAGTAAATCGAATATGAATTATCCAATAAATTTGCGTTTTTGAATATATACGAATAGTTATTAATTCATTACCTTTAATATACCTAATTACAAGTATCCAAACCCCGCTATGTGTTGAGGGTAGTTACGGCCGCAATGGTTAGATTTGTATAATATTTTGAGGCGTCCAAGTTAACCTTTCTGAACTCAAGATTTCAAGCAATAGACCCTAGTAAGCATCTCTTCTATTTCTAATTGTCATTTGTTGAGAGTCGACTATCACCACAATGCGTTTTTCCAAATACGTTTCGAATAGTGTTACAATAGTACAGGCTACACAAATTAATGTAATACTCGTGTCTTTCGACTTTTAAACGTTTGTGTCCCAATTTTCGATCAGGTTTTTCATTTTGTTTCCAACAAATTTTCACTCGAAAATAAATTAAAATAATCGAAAAATATATTTACAGTAAATACCAGTGTATGAACTATCAAATTATTTTAAAAACTTTTGAAAATATTCCTTTTTTTCATATCAAACTCCGTACATGTCACAATAGCCTTGTTACATTAAATCATATTAAATACACTTATTAAATTTTTTTATTAGTTCACCCTCTTTATTTATAAAGCCCGTTCAATTTCTAATCGTTAGGCCTAATAAAATAATTTTTATTCATTCACATAAGTTCAAATACATTTTTTAAACATGTAGTGGATGATAATTGATGTTTTTCAAATATTAGTTCATTAATTAAATTTAATGAATTAATTTTAGTTTTATATAGGAGAAAAACGTTTTACAAAAGGGGGCAAGGTTTGCAATATAAATATCTCGTCCCATTTGGCTTATAATAGTGATCATATGATTTCATAAAAACAGATGATTTAAAGTTATAGGTAATGCTACTTTACATATATTAGTTATAATTATTTAATAAAAAGGAACTAAAATAATTTTTTTTACTTATGTAATTAATTTTAAAAAAAATTTAAATTACTTGTTCTTCAGTCAAATGTATTTCTTGTAAATCTGTCGAGTATTGTAAGCTTTTCATATTTTTCTCATGTTTTCGGTGTTAACGCGTTTTCTTATAATTTCCGTTAATAATAAATCATTCTACTGAATGTTCCAGCATGGGAATAGACTTGGTTCTGGCTTCAATAAGATCCAAAAATGAATGTTTATTACAGTTATCTAATATTTGTACAAATTATATTTTCACTGGACACAAGAAAACGCGCTGTGGGCTTCCGAATGATATGTTGTCGGTGATAGATGAGGTAAAGTAAATATTTACAGCTGGGCAATCGATAGACCGACAAGCAGGTGCTCTCTACGCAAGATTGAATTTTATATTACTTGCTTTCACCTTTAGGAATACTTTACTGGTCCGTGTCATCTACTGAAACAAGCTAGCCAGTAATATTACACGCAATATATACAAATATCCACGCTTAGTGAAAATTAATCGGGAAATGACATAAATTGAATAAATGAAAAAAAATAATGTAGACTTTTTATACTTCTCCATGTATTCTTAATACTTTGATATAACGAGTGATACAGGTTTTATTTTACAATTTTGCTAAATATTGTTTATTTTCTTTCACGCTTTCATTTTTATTTTATCACTTCAAACTGACTATTAATTTATAAACTATTACAGTTTTTACATATTGCAGTAGAACCTCTCAAATTCGCCACGTTTGGGACGTATTTATTGACGAATTCGAGAAAAAGACAAATAACGGAAGACGTGAAATTAACATGTAATTGTGGGTAAACATATCACATATATCCGTAAATAGGTATGTAATGTAATTAATGTTGTTCTTACATTATTTAAGTCGACCGAAAAACTTAATAACATTATAAAAACACTACTAGCTCGCAGTATAGGTCGTAACTACAAATACTGGGCGTTACTCTGTTTTCATAAGGTATAAAATAACATTTTCTAGTACCTTGAAAGAACAATAAAACTAGCAAGAAAATTACTCTATATCAAATCTATTTACGTTTTGGTTTTTAAAAAAGTCTGTCATTTCTTTTTGTACTAAATAATTCTCTTCTGTTAGCGCCAGTACTACGTGAGAGTGCAGACGATGTTTGTTATTACTGTGACGAATTACAGAAGGTGACGAATTAGAGAAGGTGACGGATTAGAGAGGTCTACTGTGTTTTAAAATATTTTAACGGTTAGTCATGCTAAAACTTTCTTCTTTACAATGAACTAAGCAAACTTTCATTCTGTAAAATCTTTAAAAATTAAAAATTCTTTTTTAGGAGTAATTAAAGTAATTATAAAATGAGTTGCAATTCACGTTTATACTCGAAATGAGTATTTAATAAATGATAAACCGGTTGAATATATTCAACCAATTGAAGTTTGTTGCCTTTATTAGAAAATTGTACACTCATGAAGAGCTACAGTAATGCGAAAAGAAAAGTTAGTAGGTATATGGCTCAAGGAAATTTTTGGGGGTTGATGTTGATGTTTTGGAGGGGTTGAAGTGTAAAGGGTTTGATGTTTTCCTTCCTCACATTACGTATTTGAACTCTAAATGTAAGGACTTTACATAGCACAACAGGCTTGATAAGGGCAACGAACTATTTGCATTATTTAAATACACTTCTTTGAATCGTTATTCTATAAAATGAGTTATTTGAAATAATTTTGAGAAAACTGTATTTAAAGTAGAGCAAGTAGACGTAAACACAGATTAAATATGAATCAAGTAACTCTAACAGATAAAATGGCCGTAAGTAGTACGTCTACTAGTTCTGTTGTTTTAACTGTCTCAGTATCAACAAAATATAGAAACACTCAATGATATTGTACATCTTACAGAAGTTAGTTCTTTTAGTTACGATTCCTTATAATACCAGACTAAGTTAACTAGAGCTTAGCTAGTGGGAACAATTCACAACAGAAAATATTAAAAGAGTTCACTCTAAATCTCACTACACATTAGCTTGTGTTTACATATTGACTAGTTTCGCCTTTACCAGTGATTTGCTAATTACCAACGTATTTCATTAAACTACATGAATATAAATTAAAGATTGACTACGTATCGCACAACCATTAAGAAATCAAACAAGAAGAAGAACAATTAAAAGTCATCATAAACTACACAACACAAAACTCATTAATCAGGAGAGTTATCTATTTTACATTATTTTCATATAATACACCAACGCCTAACCAGATTAAAATCGATTTATAAAAAACATTTTATATAAAATAGGCTGTATAAACTATTCACATATATAAATAAGTTTATGACATAAGTAAAAACATAGCCACCATATCAAAAGCTTATTAAAATCTATTATTAAAAACAATAGGCCCCTAAATTGAAAATTAATAAATAGTTAGTAAAATTTACACAATACCTAAAATTACAATGAAAATATTGGAAAGAATCCCAAAAACACAAAACATAATAAAAAATTAGAAATAATACAAGTTACTTAGATGAAACCCTTTTGTACATTTCGATGACCATATCATCATCATCATCAGAGGGTCTTATTGTTATCATAAGTAACTTGTATTTTTTGTTATTTATGATTACGTTTGTTTTTCGTATTACCGCCAAACACCCGATAAAATTATATGATGAAAAGAGTTATTAGTTTCAATGGTTGCTACGCGGGAGCAGCACGCTGCAGTGCTCCGTATATAAACAGCTGACTGCCAAACACTTGTTCTTTCCGGACCTTTTGAAAAATCAAGTTAAGCTTGATAGAGTCGCAAAAGAGAGTCTAGTAAGGAGTGACATGAGGTACTAGGCAACGAAATCCATTGCAGTTGGTAACTAAGGGCGACATCATCTGATCGATCTTACATATCCCAAAGAAGTCAGCAAACACAACTGGCTTATTTATTAAAAACCACTGCACAAGGTATATCTTTTAAATTTATAATATATATTGTAAGTATAAACACTGTTCACGGATCGAGGAGGGTTAATTGTCGAAATTCCTTTTAAGGGGGACATTCTAAATTCTATTTTGGGGAATAACTTATCTATTTAATCCTCCTACGGCGGTGTGTATTATTCTCTTAAACCCTTAACTAAGGCTTAAACAGAGACCACAGTACTTAATTTAACTGAAAAATAAAATAACCACGAAAAAGGCCAGAATATAACAAGAAACTCATAACAGTGAAAAAACCGCAAATGTTTTACGATACAACACCGATTTTGGAAAAAGAAGAGACGAATCCTGAACAGGGCTCGACTCATAGTTGATCATGACAGCTCGGAATTTGTTTACAAACCAGGTCTCCTAAACATCAAGAATGTTGTACCTCGAAAACATATTTCAAAGACTCAAGATGGTCAGAGTTAAGGAAATGGTGGCTGGCCATCCTAAGTCAGTCACCATTTTCGTTTATACCTTATAATACTTCAGTGGTTAAATGCTTTCCAAGTCGAGGTATTACAATCTGTAGGTTCCCTCGCATATGTCGCTACACTAAGCAAGAGTTGAGAACGATATTTGAGCACTGATCTCCTTAATAGACGCCCATAGTAGTTTTATAGTAATTTACCGTATTAGCATTTGGTACACGTCTCTATACTATGACTTACCTGGCATATAAAAATATACTAAATAATATTTGATTATTTATAACGCACTGAACACTCGAATATATCATAGTTTATTACTTATATAATATTTCATACAATTATGATAAAAGCGTATTCCTAAAATCATTAATTACACAATAATTGGTTAATGATTTTACTTTTCTGAACAAAGTAAATGACGATCATGACATAGTCCAGAAGACAATTCAAGTAAAGCTATTAAAGCTTTACGATGGTAAGTCTAAATATATGTTAAACCACTCATATCATATAATAAAACACGTCTATGCAAACATGTTTACCAAGATAGCCGATAGGCTATCGTTACGGAATTGGAATATAGAGTTCGAATACGATTCATGTAAGACGATACTTATGAAATGACGTCATCAGTGAAAAAGGTTTAGAAAAGGTTAGGAAAGGGTTAGGAAAAGTTTTGGAAGGGTCAAGAAAGAGTTAATAAATGACTCAGGCTAACATCATTATATTTACAGAATATTAACGGATTCACACAATTATTTGTAGATACATTTCTGTTTAAAGACGATATGAAAGAAAATAATAGTTCCAGAAGTAAACCTGCCTTAATAAGCAACTAAATAAAAAAAAACACTAATATAACATTTTGTTTACAAAGTCAATTACTATTTAAATCAACAGAGAAAAATTTTATTTTAGTTTCTTTTATAAATATAATTACAATTAGTATAAATATATATACACATATGTCAGAATAACAATATTAAATGACAAAATAGAAAGCGAATTTCCTTGCAATTTTTCTTTTTATGTATGGTGTTGGGCTATTATTTTAATTTTTTACTATTTATACGCTTTCTTTTTTTCGTCGCTTGCATTATGTTGTAGCTTTTTTCGCTTTCCTTTCGCATTGTCCATTTGTGAAGCAAGGTTCGATACCGTTAATCAAGTTTGTTTGTTTATTTTATTCTTTTCATTCATTTTTAACTCTAGAGCATTACTTATGTTGTTGTGTGGTAGCCATGGCAACAACTCAAGGTTATAAAATGAAGGTTTTTCAAATAGATCTTTGAGAAGTTCATTTTTAGCTATTGAAAGTTGGCTCAATGCCAAAAAGCGCTAGACTTCGAACATGAAGTTACATAGTTCGAATCCAACCTAGACTACCCAAATTTGTACAATTTAATTATTGAATAAATATATGAGAAAAAATGTATTAATATCATTTGTCATCGACAATAGGTTAAACAAAATGTATTTCAACTTGATTGGATAAATAAAAACGCATTTTATTAATGATTAAATATTTGTACAAGATATATCAGGAGAGTGCGAGCTAATAGAAGGAATTTAATAATAGTAATTAAAAACAACAAATTATAAATTATTGTCAAACATAGACCAAAAATCTTGATGTAAAACTATGTATGTATTAATTACAATATGATAATATAGGAAACGTATTATATAGTATGCTCTTGTATAGTATACATCAGTTAAAAAGACAGAAGAGAAGTTGTAAAATGTTACTCTGTATTATGAAGTGAACGAAATACACGTATTATAAGTAGTAATCTATGGAAATCAATTCTAGATGTACTTTTCCACCCAAACTGTTTGCAGTTTTTCGGTTTTTAAAATAATACTGCTTCTAGCTGTTATAATCGCTGTTAACTTAAGTCCCTTAAGACCCTTTGTAAACATTTTTCACAATTGTACGTATTGGAGAAACCACTATGTTCCTCTCGAGCAGTATTTAATAGGCTTTTACTGGGTTTGTATATTTTGATAATGTTCATTTTTGTTCAAAAACATTTTTTTATGGTTTACATTTGTCCTGTGCCTATGAGTTTTTTGTAAGAGTTTCCCTTTTAGTATTAATTTCAATGCATTTAAATATATAGTTAAAATGTAATCTGTATGAAAGTATGACAGGGAGCCCAATTAAACCGATTAATACAGATCTATCATATTTGTTGATTCCAACTTCAACGTGAGTTACTAGTTTCCACTAAAACACTTGTAAATATTTACAAACTTGCCTATAGTAGCACTTACTTATATTAGCTGAGGACGGCCGTTTCGGGAGATGTTCCCATCCGGTCTCAGTTGACAATGGGACACATCTCCCGAAACGGCTGTCCTCAACAAATATAAGTAATTGCTACTATAGGCAAGTTTATAAATATTTATAAGTGTTTTAGTGACAGATCTATCGGTTAAACACCATATTTTACATACCGTAGTAGCGTAGCTACTATAGTATAATAGTAGCGACGTCACAAAGTAAACGCAGCATGAGAGTTGGCTTTCGCGGTCAAAATTTTGGTCCAAATAAGTCATCTCGGCCAAACACTTCTCTATCACTGACCCTAACCTGGTTTTTCGTCCGATCGGTGTTTTCACCGTCGCCGCTCTAACATCACCGTCGCGTTTTCACACTGAGCGGTAAAAAACCCGTCGCCGTCTAATCGTTCCGACTCCACACCAGTCGATCACTGACCACTGCGCAAAAAGTGTATATTTGTCGTTTTATCATAGTTTCGTGTATGACATGAATAGAGAATAACTTCTGGCATTATTGTTATTTCCTCAATTGAAGAGAAAGCGAAAAATCGAATTATTTAGGTTCATCCGATTAATCAACGGAGAGAGGTATTTGGAACATTCTACACTTTGTTTCCTGGCCTCGTGGGGTTCATATCTCTAAAAAAAGTCTTGTCCAATTGAATTAATAATTCATTGACAATTACAAACCATTCAGCCACGATAAAATCACACCACTAAACCACAACACAACAGCTGTCGCCGAATAATTGGACGATGAGTGTGTAATCGCACATTTAGTGACGTATGTCACCATTTTAGGGGAGACGGTAAACAATACTTCGATTGCAGTGGCAGTGGGCGCCTGGATTGCTACCGACGGCGTTAAATAATCCGATCGTTCATTTCCCCGCACAATGTGTAAGCAGTAATACCAATCTAAGCGCCACTACTGATACGGCAGGGGACGGTAAAAAAAAAAAACGATCGAACAAAAAACGCCAAGTGTGTTCCCAGCGTAATAATTGCATTGAAATTAATTATTTCTGCCTACACAACTACAGTTGTCTCTCGTCGAAGTTGTCTCACGGAAGGGAGAAAGTTTTACTCGCGAAACAATCAATGTCTTAGTTCACGCCATCTTGGATGATTTACATCAAGCTTTACCATTAGTTATGTGCCTACCACTAGCGTCTCCAACATGCTCTCGTTACTCTCTGATATTTCCTTTCCGAATTTACTTACGCGATGTTTTATTCATCACGTCTGTCAAGTCCCATCTAACGACATCGCGTCACGAGTTTGTTTTAGATCTTCCTCAATTTTGTCTCAGTTCTGATTCTGTAAGTTCCTGATTTTTATCTAATTCATTTATATTCGCGTTATTTTTAACATATATCATAGATTTTTTTACCCGATCCTTTAGAATTTTTCGAAGTCTATATTTTTAGGCGCTTCTTAACATATTTTATAATTTTTCGTTGTACTGGAAATTAATTCCCCGGTGTCAGAGTTTTAGATTTACGAAAAAGTAAATATTGTATAATTTACAATAAATAATTTTTGAGAAATGGAGTAGGCTACTGTAAAGTAGTTTAACAAGATTTAAACAAAAATTACAAATTCCATAAAACGTATCTTAGCCTATATATAGTGGAAAATTCATTAAAATGAGTTTTCCTAAAAATTCCTATGTTATAGTTTGTAGAAAGAATTAAAATGATCTTGATAAAAAGACATTGATCCCTTAAAAGTAAAAAAAATCGAAACTCGAATATGTAATGTTCTATGTCGACGTAGTTACACACACACACACACACACACACACACACACACACACACACACACACACACACACACACACACACACACACACACACACACACACACACACACACACACACACACACACACACACACACACACACACACACACACACACACACACACACACACACACACACACACACACACACACACACACACACACACACACACACACACACACACACACACACACACACACACACACACACACACACACACACACACACACACACACACACACACACACACACACACACACACACACACACACACACACACACACACACACACACACACACACACACACACACACACACACACACACACACACACACACACACACACACACACACACACACACACATATATATATTACACTGAAGTGTCTTATATGTATTACCTTATATAGTGCAGTCAATGATGGCAAAAATAGGGTCTTACCCCAGAAATCTTTGGACCTCTATTGATTTTCATGAAATTTTACAATTAAGCTTATTTTATTCTTTACTTCAAAAGTGACATGGACTCGACTTGCGCTTTTTGCATTTAAGGGGTGAAATCCACCCCTTTTGCATGAAATTGAAGAACATGCTAATTTAAATATTCTATCGGTGAAAATATTATTTAGTTATGTAGAATAAATATTCTTCCCCATTTTGAAGCATATTTTATGATATCAATCAATTTTTCAATTCTTAAAATCCCCTCCTTAAGCAAAAAATAATGGAAGAATTAAATTGTCTCCTTGAAATATTACATCTCACATTACCAACGCACAAAACATTTGTTTACTGCTTATTATATAATTTATTGATATCCTGTGAATTTTTAATACTTAAAAACCACCCGTCATCCTGAAATCAATAGAAAAATCATTTCTTAGCAGCTTTAATTGTATTAACCGTGCACTTATAAATATTAAAATCGTTTCTACTAAATATTAAAAAAATGTCTTGTGAAATATCAACCCTTAAAAACTATCTCTTATCATGAACTGGAAAAAATTAAACTTCATCAGGTTTTGCAGCTTTAATTGGTTGAGATCCTTTTCACTGCTTATGAAATATTTTCATTTCTTATTTTAATATCTAAACCCTTACCTTACCTACGTATATATATAAATTATAATTATATACCTAATATGATATTCCAGATATAAAATGTGTGCTTCTAAAGTTTTTGAATAAATTTTTTTATTGGAGTACTGTTGCTTTCGTGACGATAACTAGATTTTTTTATGCTATCTGGTTCATTCGAAATACATTTTAAAGAGCATGTTAAGGTCTTTAAGATTATTTACATCTACATTTTTTAAACCATTTTTTTTAAAAATTGAAGGCTCAAAGTGCTCGAGTCACATGACCCTCACAATAACATTTACAATTCTAAGGTTTATATGTGAATTGTTTTTTTTTCTTAGAGAAATTAAAAAAAAAAGTTTGTTTAGTAAAAACCTAGATTTCTGTAATTAACTTTTTTTACGTATATTTAGTAGTTTTAGAGTTATTAAAAAACAAAAGTTTTTTGAGAAAATTGGAAAATCCTAATGTTTTTAAATCGTACTTTTTTAAAAAAAATAAGCATTCAAAACTGGTCAAAGTTTTTTATCTCATTACTAAAATAAAGTAAATCATACAGGGATTCTTGTAAATTTCAATTTTGGTGGAAATTACGTAGGTTTTATTTTTTACTTTTTCTTGACAAAATCAAGAGTCCCATCTTATCTTTATCATTACTCGCTTAGTTTTAACGCTATAAACACCATTTGGAGCTCATTTTAAATGCCTTTTTATATACTATAGCGATTTGCCGAAATGTGTCCCGTTATTTAAACTGAAATACTTGGATTCGAATATTTAAAAAAAATGAGCCTCTTAAATACTTATAAGTCGCTTTAGATTCAACTGACAATATTCGTTAAAACAATCTCTTTTTGTTTTGATTTGCTTCAGTTTCGATAAGAACAGAATTTTTCGAATTACACATACTTTTGGAGTTATTTGTAAAAAAACATTTCAATACATCCATTTTTCCCTACAACATTTTCAACCTAATGACGATTAAAAAAAAATTCATAGAGTAAAAAGTGCTTAGAATTTGTCCCTCTATCAATTCCTGGGAATTTGTTTTGATAAAAATCTCACCCCTGGAACAGGGTGCCAATTACACAGCGTAAAAGCGCATTTCGGGACTGTGATGCTTGAGGCATCCTCTAACTACTCACAGGTTTTCATGTAATTCGATGAAGGTTCAAAGTTTTCAGAGGGAAAAGCCTTCATTGACTAGACTAATAGTAGGCTACACACCTACATGTAGACTATCTACTTTTTCGTCTCAATCAATCTGCTTGACAAAACTGGTGGGCTAGCCTTACGTGTTTTGTGCGCTGCGGTTACGCTATTGGTTTGGACTTGTTTTTTTTCCTATTAGTTCACACTCTCCTTATCTTGCTCAAATTTTCAATCGTTAATAAAATAGACTACTTTTTATTCAACCACATATATTCAAATACTTTTTTTTAACTACTTGTAGTGGATGACACTTGGTCTTTTTTACAGCTTATTTTTAAATATTAATTCATTAATTAAATTTAATGAACTAGTTCTGGTTTTATATGGGAGATAAACTCTTCACAAAGGGGCAAGGTATGCAATATAGTTTTATCGGCCCACTGGGGTTAGAATAAGTAATAACATATAATTTCATAAAACAGCTAATTTTATGCTCTAGGTTATATGGTATGTGGTAAAACATGGGTTATACCCATATGTTTAACGTATATGTTATATTATTCTATTTATATTATTTGTAACTATTTAATAAAAATTAACGAAAATATAATTTGTTGACTTAATTAGAAATTACCTTTAAAATGTTTTGTTTATATTACTTGTTTATTGTTTCGTCTGCCAATTTTTTTAATATATGTATATCTTCTGGTATTTCATTATTGAAGTAATTTATTGTGTGTGGATTTGATGTATATATGCAAGGTTTTATGTTTCTATTTATCTGTAATTTATATGTTTTTAAGGTTTTTCCTAATGAGTGCACATAAATGAATTGCTGAGGTAGAAAACAAGATGTAGCCTATTTAAATCCTTTGTAAATATCGAATGGCGCCCAACGCGAAAAGTACGTAAGTTATGTGTAAGGTTTGACGAACAACGAACAGTTTGGGTTAACATGAGTCTTGGCATATTGTAAAGGGGCCATCACTGTTCTCGACAGGGTATCTGGAGAAATTCTGCCTCCAAAGGCCTACCTAGATCAAGGAGTTTGGTGCGAAGACCTCATGATACCAATATGTAAGAGCCCAAGAACCACCTTGTAAAGACTAGACCTATCATCGACCAGCACATGGGGTACACCAGCCTGTCTCATGGCTTCGAACGCTCTTCCAGGGCTACAGACATCAGTAAAACTCTGGCTGTCCCTGTTTCCTTTACCGTTAAGATACCCCTCTGATTAGTTCAGTTCGGGTAGTGCAATCGGACCTTTATGTAACCTAGGTCCAGTTCTCGGCAAAACACCGACGCACAGACACGAATAAGGCCGCTGTAACACCACAACACACACACACACACACACACACACACACACACACACACACACACACACACACACACACACACACACACACACACACACACACACACACACACACACACACACACACACACACACACACACACACACAGTAATGCTTGTGTGGGAGTGGGAGCGCGCGCGCGCACACACACACACACACACACACACGACATACAAGGACACAAAGATGTGATGGGATAAAGTGCCGTTGCTACTTACCGCGTGTGTCTTAGTGTAGACTTCATCGTAGTAATGATGTAATGACGCCATCACTCAACTTCGTCCGTGCTAAGCATGATTGTGTCCAGTATATATGCAACTCTTGATCCCTTTGCTTCGGTTAAACACAACAAGGATACTTTGCCTTTGTAAGGGTAATGCCCTCAGAGTACAAGTATTTTATCACTTCTTTCCTTTTTCACACAACTGGTTTATATGGGTAGATTTAAACACAACATGTAAAACCATGAGTTTCTAAAATTTTGACTTTTCTCGGTCGTGTTTAGTCTATAAATATTAAAAAAAAAATATTTATCTACTTTTGATTTTGTATGGAACGGTGAGGAGAGTTTCAGTTCGTAACGAACTATCGTAGTCAAACTAATGCATAAGATGTAATAATTTATTGAAAAAACATAGAATCATTTCCTTTTATTAAATGCTCAACTAATTAGGGAATATTCCGATCTAGGCCTACAACCACATTTTCTAAAACTCTTGATTAAATTAAATTCTATAACTCACTGGGAAAAATTCTCGCTTATTACTAACCCTGTAGAAGAGAACAATTCAAGCGTAAAGTGTCGTTAAATTGGATCTGTTTCCATGACAACTAACATCGAAAGATTTATTGTTGAAATGAATGCGCGATATTTTTTTGTATCGTAGCATTTCAAATAAGTCAAAAAAAAAACTCTGAATTTCCTTGACATTGGTTATAACGAATATTGACCCTAGGCTCATAGATTATAAACATTTAAAAAAGATAACCAAGATTTTTGTTGACTTGACTCATAGAATAGAAACATTAACGAAAGAAAACCACTTTGTTAGAGGATTTTTCTAGTAGAATAGAAATATTAACAAAAGATAACCACAGTGTTAGAAGATTTCTCAAGTAGAATAGGAACATTAACGAATGATGACCAGGTCGTAGACCCCTTTACTCATATAATAAAAACATTAATCAAAGATGACCACGACGTTAGACGAATTTACTCAAACAATAGAAACATTCACGATTGATGACCACGTCTGTAGAGCCATATACTCATAAAATAAAAATAATAACAAAAGTTGACGACAGAGTTAGTACCAACTGTGAACTACCTTTACTCATAGAATAGAAACATTAACGAATAAATACCAAGTCGTAGACCCCTTTACTCATATAATAAAAACATTAATCAAAGATGACCACGACGTTAGACGAATTTACTCAAACAATAGAAACATTCACGATTGATGACCACGTCTGTAGAGCCATATACTCATAAAATAAAAATAATAACAAAAGTTGACGACAGAGTTAGTACCAACTGTGTACTACCTTTACTCATAGAATAGAATCATTAACGAATAAAGACTAGGTCGTAGACCCCTTTACTCATATAATAAAAACATTAATCAAAGATGACCACGATGTTAGACGAATTTACTCAAATTATAGAAACATTCACGATTGATGACCAGGTCTGTAGAGGCATATACTCATAAAAAAAAACAAAGTTGGTTTAGTATTTGGTATTGAAAAACCAGAGTTAGTACTAAGTGTGTACTGACTTTACTCATAGAATAGAAACATTAATGGGAGATAACTAACGTCACTTGACATTATTCATAGAACAGAAAGGCTAACGATTGATTACTAAGTCGTTAGACGATTCATAGGACATCCGGAACAAGACGGGGATTTGCCACAATATGACAGTATCTAACTTACAGTTAATTATTTAAATATGTCATTACGATTGATTGTGAAATAATTAATTTAATAATTTAAATTGTGTATCTAGCAATTTTCTTAAAAAAATTACTTTATACATGCTCATACCCAAATGCGAAGCGGTCACACACACACACACACACACACACACACACACACACACACACACACACACACACACACACACACACACACACACACACACACACACACACACACACACACACACACACACACACACACACACACACACACACACACACACACACACACACACACACACACACACACACACACACACACACACACACACACACACACACACACACACACACACACACACACATACACACACACACACACACAGAATACAAATTTGGAAACTATTTACATAAAAAGGCTAGTATAGTAAATAGGTTCTTCCTACAAAAATAATTCTAATTCAAAGTATGTATGCTTAGAAATAATCGTTTGTTAACTACCATTAAACATTTCTTTAAAATCAATAATTATATATGTTATACTGCACTTCTTACTTTCACACTCTCCTAATAAAGCATAGTTTTAATAGTTATGACCAGTTAACAATACAAAAAAAGTATTGAAATTATATTAAATCTGCCTGAAATGGTTACTTTTTAAAACAAATGTTCGACCACTTTCTAAAGCACAGTATATTCACACACTTATTTATTGGCTATACATAACCTAACTCCTGAACACATTAATTAAAAACCGCGTAAACACACCTGCCGGTACGGCATACAGTCGGTTACTGCGCCTTGTCCTCAACAGTTAGGCCACACGGTACACAACGCAAGCGCATTTCCGGAATACAAATCGGCTACTTTCCCCTTGTCGTGCGAGGCTGATTAGTAAGGCTCACTTCCCTACATACTCGCACTACCAATGCAATGGCATACTAATGTTTAGACATAAAGACAGTAGGCTAGCTGTAGACTATTGTTAGCTACTAGGGTTTAGGTTACAAATAACAAAAACTCCCTGATTTGTCTGAAATGTTTTTAGTCACGTGGTACAACCATAATGCCGATAAAACTAATTACCCATAGTACTCAGTATTCTTCATATTTTACGCAATCAAATTTCTGATAACATTTGTATAAACTATTACGTGTTATCTTCGTTTCGAAGTTGGGTAATCATCAAGGGCATTGTACTTTTGATACCGCTTCTTTAAACAACTGGTTGACTGATCCAATTACTCAAACTCTCCATTCAGGAGTGCCTCTTACACCAGAATGCTCAATAAACGTATCCTCTCATTATGTGTCCAAGTAATTGGATTTTGATTTTATTCTGACAGTAGAATTTTTTCTCCCCTCCCAAAATCTCCACTTCGCGTGGAAAGTATCACATTTGCTTGACATGACCAAGTGTCACATTCTCTTTACAATACCAAGTGCAACATTCTCTATACTATGACTAAATGTCACATTCTCTTTACAATGACCAAGGGTCACATTTTCTTTACAATGAACAAGTGTCACATTCTCTTTACAATGACCAAGTGTCACATTTTCTTTACAATGACCAAGTATCACATTCTCCTTACAATGACCAAGTGTCACATTCTCTTTACAATGACCAAGTGTCACATTCTCTTTACAATGACCAAGGGTCACATTCTCTTTACAATAACCAAGTGTCACATTCTCTTTACAATGACCAAGTGTTTTATTCTCTTTACAATGACCGAGTGTCACATTCTCTTTACAATGACCAAGAGTCACATAATCTTTACAATGATAAAGTGTAACATTTTCTTCACAATGATCAAAACATCACATTCGTAATAAAACTACCGAGTGTCACATTCACTTCACATGGACAAAGTGTCACAACTTTGTTAAAATGGACACGTGTCTGATTCGTGCTACGGTGAAAAAGTGTCACATTCGCGATAAAGTGACAAAGTCTCACATCACGTCACAATAACCGGTGTAACATTCACATGATACGTCCAAGTCGTCACATACGCGTTACAACGGCCAAGTGTTAAATTTGAGTTACAAAAACCAAGCATCACATTCTCATTACGATGATCAAGTTATCAAATTACAATGACTACGACTCACATTCGTTTTACAATGACTATGCGTCACGTTCCCCTTACCCATGAGTCAAACTTGAGTTACAATGCTCAAGAGTCACCTTCACCTTATACTGACAAATCTCATCATATTTGCATTACAATGATTAAGTTAAACATTCACGTTTTGATGACGAAGGAAAAAATGTACCAAGTAATTAAATTCGCGTTACAATGACCAAGTTTCATATTCGTTTTACAATGACCAAGTTTGAAATTCGCTTTATAATGACCAAGTTTCACGTTCACTTTACAAAAACCGAGTTTCACATTCACATTATAATGACGAACTAAAAACCAATTTTTCTTTCAATGACCAAATAATTAAATTTGCGTTACATTGTAAAAGACTCATATTCGATTTACAATGATCAAGCTTCATATTAGCTTTACAATATCCAAGTTTCATATTCGTTTGACAATGACCAAGTTTCATATTCGTTTTACAATGACCGAGTTTCACATTCGCGTTATGACAAAGCAAAAACACTCTATTTTTACAACGACCAAGTAATTAAATTCGCGTTACATTGTCCAAGTGCCACAATGAACGTTGTTATATTCGTTTTACAATGAAGAAGTTTCACATTCGCTTTAGTATGACCAAGTTTCAGATTTCCGTTATAATGATGAAGTAAGAATACATTCTCTTTGAATGACAGAGTAATTAAATTTGCGTTACAATCGCCAACTCTTATATTCGTTTTACAATGAAGAAGTTTCACATTTGCTTTAGAATGACTGAGCTTCACATTTTCGTTATTATGACGAAGTAAAAACACATTCTCTTTGAATGGCAGAGTAATTAAATTTGCGTTACAATGACCAACTCTTATATTCGTTTTACAATGAATAAGTTTCACATTCCCTTTAGGATGACCGACTTTCAGATTTGCATTATAATTATGAAGTAAAACACATTCTCTTTACAAAGACCAAGTTTTGTATTTGCTGTATAATTACCAAGTTTCACATTTGTTTTACTATGACCGAGTTTATCTCTCACGTTATAAGGTCGATTTATAAACCCATTATCTTTAAAATAACCTAGTAATTAAATCGCGTTACAATGACAAGGTTTCATATTCGTGTTACAATGACCAAGTTTCCCATTCGTTTTACAATGGCAGAGTTTCATATTCGTTTCACATTGACCAAGTCTCCCATTCGCTTTACAATGACGAAGTTTCACATTTGCGTTTTGATGACAAAAGAAAAAGACTTTCTTTTTATATTTGCCAAGTAATTAAATCCGCGTTACAATGTCCAAGTTTCACATTCGTCTTACAATGACCAAGTTTCACATTCGTTTTACAATGACTAAGTTTTACATTCTCTTTACAATGACCAGGTTTTCCTCAACAGTACACTGTACTACAAACAGCAAATTTACATTTCCATTTTAGGGGTTGAGGGTCTATTACAATGTGTAAGCCATTAATATAAACTTATGGTTGATTGATCATAAAAAAAAAATAATTAAATCTGTAATATATATTTATTACTTCAAATAATTTTACAATTTTTTAAATATTATTGTTTTTAAAAATTCAATTGTTTTTTTTGCACAGAAAAATATTTGCTTTTGAACACCTGAGCCCTAACTGTTTTACGTAGAGATGAAGAAGTGGCTACTTTTTGATCGGCAATACCACTTCATTGTATTTTCTTCCAATTTAACCTTTAAAGTAAATTTAAAGTAAGCACTATTAGTAACCATATATTATTATTTACTAGCTATATCAAAAATATATTATGAATAAAAAAGCAGTATTCCCATTTTAAAATTAATATTATATTCCCAAAGTATTTAATTTCAGGTTTTTCACATGGTTAACTGCAATTAAAAGTAATTTGTTTAATGTGAATTCATTCTGCTTTTATAAACGAAACAAAGACGAAGAAAGAGAACAGAGAAAAATCAGTCTTGTCTTGTAATTTAAAATGTAGTTATCTCAAATATTATATATATATATATATATATATATATATATATGTAAATATAAAGAAACATTGTAGTTGTATAGTAATAAGTTAAGAGTAATAATAAATCTATAGAACAAATATGGTTCTGGAGTACGAAAACAATGATGATGCAAGAGAAAGATGTTATAGTGTATGTATACATTTATGTTTCAATAAAGAACACGGCTTCTTTTTAAATTTAAAGTATGTGTTTTATAAATATTTCGAGCAAAAGAATAAAGCCACATTTACGGTGAACTATACGAACTTTGGACATGGCCAGGGACTGTTTGTTTACCTGTGGTACGTAGGTCTGTGTTATTGGAAGGAAAGAGGACGGGGACTTTGGAGAGGCACTTAATATAAAAGTCGACATTCGGAACTAAACCGCGTCACGCAAGCTCCAACCTTGGGCAGAGGTGCTTCCGTAAAATGCTTTTCGAGTTATTTTATTTTTAATACAACCCTTTGCTACATAAACTATACAAGTAAAGATTGCAAACGACAATTCTATTCAGACCTAATGCTAAACAAATTTGGTTTGGCATTTGTTAAAACAGCTTATAAACGAAACGTCCTTTACAAGGTCAGGGGTTAGTGAATTACCTTTTGAAAAGTTTTTCAATGTTTTGTCAATTCCACGAAGTGATAGGGACAAATTGCAAGCCATCAAATCAATATTTTGCTATTAATTTTCAGATTTATGTTGTCAAACTTCCATATACATTACGATAGATCGGGATTGAACTACTGGATTACGAAATATAGGTTAATAGGTATCGATTTTAAAATGTATTTTCATGTCAAGAGTGTTATTCGTAAACTGTATGGGTTTACAACTAGTGTAAAATTCAGTCATTGTAAAGTACCTCGTTCAATTCCTCATATTAGCGCACACTCTCCTGATTTATAGCTTATACAAATTTGTAATCGTTAATAAAATACACTTTTATTCGTGCAATAAAGTTCAAATCATTTTTTTAAGCCCTTAGTGGATAACAATTATTGTTAATACACTTTTCTTCAAATATTTATTCTATAATTAATTTATAAAAATTTAGAGGGTGTAGGTAAGGTTCAAACTGTTACTTTTACAAACCATTATATGGACATAAAATAAAATAAATAGGTATAAACTATTCTTCTGTTGTATTTAAATAAATATGTATATTTATGATTGTAATTTCAATGCTTGGAGACCAAAATGTTCTCATAATGACTACAAGAGTTAGAGACAGTTAAACAATAGTGTTATCCAAGTATTTGATGAACTTTATGAACGGATTATATGACCATTTCTGAAATTTATCCACCATTTAGGCGTATTTCATGTTTAAAGATCTGCTTAGTAATATTTAAAAAAATAACAAAAATCGATGGAATTTAAGTACTAATTGTAAAATATTTAAGAAATGCAAATTTTAATTTATATTTTAATTTTAATTTAATTAAAACAAGTTAAAACAAAAAATGATTCAAATTATTATAGCTATCATGTGGTAAATCAACTATTAAAATTTCTGAAATTTTTCCAACCGGCAACAAGAGTAAAATTAAATAATATAAACTAGCAAAAAGAATCTTTAATAATAGTCTTGAAATAGAAAGGTATTAGATAAATTTAAAGTTAAACAAAAATTTATAAAGTACATATTAACACATAAATGAGTTTGAACAATTTGGTTGGTTTTTTCAAACAAAGTCCAGGGATTTATCCACTGCCAGATCTTGCTCGACACAACACGGGTACCAGGATATGGTAAGCCGGGAGGGATCATATTTTGACCACGGTTGAACTGACGCGTTTCGGCCCCACAGTGTCCATCATCACCAGGTACAGCTTACACGAAAAACGCTTAAATGTGGTAACAATGTTGGTAGAGTGTGGAACGCGAAAAGGAGGAAATTTCTCCCTGAGAGGGTGCAAAAGGCTTCGTTTCGGCAAATTATAGCTTAGATTTAACACTTGATTAAATTTGGCAACATTGATTTTTCTAATTTAACATGTGTTTTATATCTGGAATTATTGTATTATTCATTACTGATGATGCTGGAACTGTTTATCAACGAAAAGCTTGGAAAAAAATTAATAAATAATTCTTTTATTGTAATGTGATGAAATACAAATACAAGAATAATTCATTGTATCATACAATTAAAGTCCCTCGTTGACAAACATATTATTTTTTATGTTGTTGATACGTTTGCCGAGGAGGGTGTTTGAAAGTATGATTCAATGATTTGTTCTTGTATTTCTATTTTCTCGTATTTCCAACACACACACACACACACACACACACACACACACACACACACACACACACACACACACACACACACACACACACACACACACACACACACACACACACACACACACACACACACACACACACACACACACACACACACACACACACACACACACACTATACAGGAATGAATAAAGCAACTAATACAACATTTATATGTCAGATATCAGCTAATATCATTATTGCCAAATCTATTACAATATTGCCAATTTTGTCTTATTACCATAACGTTATAGTCACTGAATGTATCAAGATTGTATACTCTCTGTTTTTTTAAAATTATTATATAAGAAAACATATTTTGTAATTTATATATATATATATATATTTATATTAAATATGGTGATATGTTTTCTTGTAATATAGTTAATAAATTAAAAATATTTCAAAAACAAGAATACTTTTAATGAATATATTTATTCAAGTTTACAAAATTGTGTAAAAATATTTTATTAGATAATTATTTTTCTGAAGATGCTGGTACTATTTTATCGGCGAAAAGCTTTGAATAAATATATTCATTAAAAGTATTCTTGTTTTTGAAATATTTTTAATTTATTGTATATATATATATATATTTGAAATTTATTTTATTATATATTTGTTAAATGAATATTTAAAATAATTCAATATATAGGCTAATGGTATACATATATAAATATTAGGTAAAATAATTTCAAAGTTATTGGAAAATTCTTTGTAACAACAAATTTGTTGTTATAACTAATAAGAATAATAGCTTATTTAAGTCTGAAGCTAATGGCCAGGATATATTGCTGCCATTATCAAAGACGGGACAATCAATACAACATCTTCTTGGCAACTAAATTTATAGTATCTACAACATTGTTACACCAGCCAAGTATAAAAATCATAAAGGCAAATGAGCTCTAGTAGGCCTATATATAGATGCCATTGGTACCTCCTCTTCAAAGACTCTCCATTCCAGTAAATCTTATACACACGTTTAGCCTACGTGTCTTGATTCCCGATTAATTGGCTTTAACTTCTGGTTTCCAATTAGTCTCCTGCGGACTAGAAGAGGTCTCCTAACGATACCTCCCCCCTCATCAACGACTTTCTTTTCCAGTATATCTTATACACATTTTTGGTTTACGTGTCTTGCTTCCCGAATAATTGACTTCGGGTTTCCAATTAGACTACTGCAATTGTCATCCAATTGCTTTCTGTTTACATTTAGGATACTTCCATGGATTCAGTAAAGGACGATGTAGACTCTGTGTGTGATAAAAACGTTATAATTCTACAGGCAGATTAATAAAATTAAGATTTCGAGCCTCTTCATGATGTAAGACATGCGAATACTTATTACGAATCATGGTGCTAAGAACCGGTGTAGAGAGAATCCAAATCAAAAACATTTTAGTACATGTTTTAGCACTATGTGCAGAAGAGCGGGTTTCTCGAGTCCCCTATTACAAATAAAAGCACGATTATCAAGTAAGTATCTGTGACCGCGAATTTTCCAAAGTTCGCAGAGAAGTTCAAGAGTTTATATTTCTATAAAGTTCCTTCTATAAAAACAAACAAACAAAGATCAACTCTGGGAAGCAACGATTATGTTATAACTCCCATTATCCAGATGAAAGTACAGTAATGTAGAACAAAACATGTATTTATAATTAGGATTGGTAGAAATAGTGTATGGTTAAAGTAGGAAATTGAGAAAAAAATCAAGACACTAACTGGCGATGACGTAAAGTCTTGGATTTAAAAAAAAACAACATAGATGTGATATTGTTGCACGAGAATTATCGAAAGTGACTTATTAACAAAGACTAACATTAGGAGCAAAATAACACATTAAGACCAAGTAAGACCATTAAGACCATTGTGGGATATTGAAAATCCAGGTGTTTTTTTTCAAATATTTCTATTAGTTCACACTCTCCTTATATATATATATATATATATATATATATATAAATCTTATTCGAATTTGTAACCATTAATAAAATAACTTTCATTCATCCACTCAAGTTCAAATACATTTAAAATATTTGTAGTAGATGACACTTGGACGTTAAAGTTTTTCCAAATATTAATTCATTAATTAAATTGAATGAAACAATTTTTGTTTTATCTGGAGGGAAAACCTTTCACAAAACTTGCAATGGTATGGAATATAGTTATTTCGTTCCATTTGTCTTAAAATGAGTGATAGCATGATTTCGTAAAACAGCTTACTTATTTTATAGGTTATGTGTTAGAATATCTGTTTTAACGCATAGGTCATGTTACTTGATTTATATTAATTGTAATTATATATATATATATATATATATATATATATATATATATATATTTATATTATATTTATATATTATATAAAAGTAACTAAATTTAAATATTTCTTTGTTGACCTAAGTAGGAATTGACGGTAAATAATTTTATTGTTTATATTACTTGTTAATGATATAAAAGTTTATAGGTAAACCTAAATGCGAATTTGAAGTACAAGATAAAGCATGGAAACATTAGAAGAATCTGTTACGGAAGGAGCTCTGTGCATTACGTATGGCCATACCCGGGTTATTCTGATATTTTTAGAATTTTATAATATTTCTTGAATTATCAACGCCTAATTACTAAAACAATGTACATCCTCGTCACAGGAGGAGATACGTTTCCCTGGATAGCAATAAATGTAAGCGGCTCGGCCCTTAACCAATAAAATACATCTACCTGGAGTCCCACCCGCACTATGCCAGCCTGATTTATAGCGCCTACGCCAATCAACGATTCCCTGTGGGATCTTTTCTCGCAGGCCTCTTGTATTTCTTTCTAACGTTTCAGCTACGAAATTGCAGCTTTCTGAAATATCTTTTTGTTTCTCACTTTCTTAGCGAACATATAAATCAAAAAGCAGGCTTTTAGTTCTCGTATTTAGAGTCACATAACAAACAACACTCAACACTTGAGAAAATATATTGGTTTCACCTGATAAAAAAATATTAACAGATAAAACTCGAACGAAGATTCCTAAAAAAGTAAAAATAGTAAAACTGAGTTGTCTGGTGTCAAACATATCATTCTAGTTTAATATCACTTTCTAATTCTCCAGGCACTTCTTTAATATAGCTTTTTCTTCGTCATTTCTTGCTCCAGATGGTCTAGTTTTCTGTTCTTTTCTTTACTATTTATTTCCAAACTGTATTTTTCAGGCATTCCTCTTTTCTCTCTTAGTTTACCATTGTTATCCAAACCAGAATTTCTCCAGGTGGTCGTCTTCATTGTTCTTTTCTTACCCATTTATGTCCAGATTGTATATTTTTCAAGAGTTCCTCTTTTCTCTCTCCCTTTGCCACACCAACATTTCTCCAAATGGTCATTTTCTCTCTTCTTTTCTTAAAATTTATTTCCAACCCGTATTTTCTCAAACATTTGTCTGATCTGTCTCTTTTTGTTTTAAATCAGTGTTTCTCCAGACGTACGATTCTCTAACTCTTTGTTTTGTTGTATATTCTTCAATCATATATCTTCAAGCATTGCTCATGCCTGCCCTTTCTTTGCCAATTATTCCCAGTTAACACATCTTCAAAATTTCCTTTATCAGTAATTATTTATTATTTTTATACAACATTTTTCTTCAAGTATTACAACTTCTTTCTCTTTTTCCTGTCATTTATTCCACACTAACATAAATTACACCAGACTATATTTTTTGATTTGTATATATTTTCCGTTTTATGTATTTCCAATGTAATACTTTAATGGCAAAGAGTCAGGCCAGTTATATTTATTGCTACCGAAAATACAAATATTATAAATAAGATTTTTAAAAATTAATTCCTAGCTAGGTCAGGAAATAAAAATTGTTTTAGTTACTTTTTATTAAATAATTTCTAATAATATAAATAATATAACATAGCCTATGCGTTAAGCAGCTGCTAAACCACATAACCTATAACATGAAATCATATGTTATCACAATAGCTATATTGCATACTTTGCACCTTTTGTGAAAACTGGTTCTTCTATATAAAACAATATATATATATATATATATATATATATATATATATATATATATACATATCTAATTAAATTTAATTAATACATTAATATTTGAATAAAACTATATTAAAATCAATTCTCATCCACTACAAGTTTGAAAAAATGTATTTCAACTTCAAGGGATGAACAAAAAGCATTTTATTACCGAATATAAATATATATGTATATGTATATGTATATATATATATATATATATATATATATATATATATATATATATATATACACACACATATGTATATATATATATACTACAATATGTATTCTTGTGTATTAATAAAGAAATAAGACTAAGACAAATACAAGAATAATTTATTGAATATACAATAATTTATTAATGTATTTGTATTTGACTTATTTCTTTATATATATATATATATATATCGTGATATTTCACGTAAATAGTTTTTTCCACCACAAAGTGCAATACTTTTACCTTGCAGCACACCTAATATCACATAAACATGAAATGACAAATTACGAAAATAACCTAACCATACTCGAAATAAATAATAACCCAATAGAACTAAACTCACTAGAAAAATACCACATTTATAAAAATAAACACAACAATTTAATGAACCTACAGATAACATATGCAGACGATTTACTATTTAAAAAAATTATACACGAGGTTCAAGAAGAAGTATGTATGACGTCACAAATACCAACATCATGGACCAGATATTCACATCCAATAAATAGAGAAAAATAATAAGTGATTCGACAATGGTCACGTGTCCGAAAGGTGCCTCATCACACAAGGTAAAATTATTGCACTTAGTGGTGGAAAAAATTATTTGACAAGTAATAATAATGACTTTATGTATATATATATACATATTGTATATATATATATATATATATATATATATATACAATATGTATATATATACTATATATATAGTATCTTTGAAAAAATTAAACTGGCTTCTTAATTTCGTAGATGTAACAATAATAAGCTTGAGAGTATTATACTGTTGTAGGCCACATTTACGAAGCTGCATAAATGATGGCACGTAATCTGCTGTGACACTAACACCATTAGGGACATAATGATCAATCATGGGCAGACGACCATTGTCGTTCTGACGTTTAACAACGAAAACACTTTCAAAACGGCTGTTAAAAAATGCCTAATTAATTTCCATTTAATTTTGTATACATTCAAGTATTTGCTTAGGAAAAATGATTTTACTTCTATCTCGGTTAGATTATGTAATTTGATAAACCTAACTAGAGTTGTCTTAAAATAAACATCAACTCTAACCAAAACTTTGCTAACAACAGCTCGAAAGTGTTTACTATTTATAAATGGATATTTAGACAACAGAAAAATGAGCCAATTTGACACTTATGCGAAAGTATTTACACAATAAATAAATGTAGAGTGTGATGAGAGGTTCGATGTCCTAATAGAGAAAAGTTTAAATTGGTTATACTTTAACCGAGATGGTGAGGATCATTACGAATCATAGTTTTCCAAAGCTTTGGACCCGCATCATTACGTCTTCTCATGGGGTACATAGTCATCCGATCATGTAGTGATGGGTATGTGAATCATTAGGTGTAAAGTATTTCCCGGATTTAAAGTTCACCCTATCTTCATTGCGTACATAGTCATCCGATCATGTAGCTAAGTCCATGTAAACCATTCCTCGTTTGATATTTACCGTATTTCCAGCTACCACCTTACTACTTTTTCTCATGGCGTAATTATTCATTTGATCCTTTTGTGATGTGGATCACTACGCGTTAGGATCACTACAACTTCTCAATGCATCCATAGTCATCCGATTAGCTAGTGTTGTGTTTTTGAATCAATAGGAGTCATGTAATTCCCGGATTTTCACACCACTACGTCTACTCATTGTGTACATAGTATACCGATCATGTAATGAGTCCATGTGAATCATTCCTAGTTTGGTGTTTCCCGGATTTCCACATCACTGCGTCTTCTCAAAACATATATATAGTCATCGATCATATAGTGATGTGTTTGTGAACCATTACACGTTTGGTATTTCCTGGATTTCCACATCACCGTGTCTTCTAAATGCATACATAATTATCCTATCTTGTAATGATGTGTTTGTGAATCATTACGCGTCATGTATTTCCTGGATTTCCACATCACCGCTACTTCTGAATGCATACATAGTCATCCAATCATGGAGCGATGCGCTTGTGAATCATTATGCGTCAGGTATTTCCTGGATTTCCACATCACTACGTTTTCTCATTACGAACATAGTTTACCGATCATGTAGAGAAGTCCATGTGAATCAATCATTACGCATCAGGTATGTCTTGGATTTCCATATCACCGTGCCTTCTGAATGTATACATAGTCATCTGATCATGTAGTGATGTGCTTGTGAATCATTAAGCATCAGGTATTTCCCGTATTTCCAGTTCCCTCATCACTTCGAACCCTCAAATCGTACATAGTCATTCGTTCATATAGTGATGGGTTTGTGAATCATTATATGTTACGTATTTCCCTGATTTTAAATCACCCCCCCCATCCCTGCGTTTCCTCATTGCGTACATAGTCATCCGATCATGTATTGATGTAAATCATTACGCGATAGCTATTTCCCGGATGTCCAGCACCCACTTTACTACTCCTTCTCTTGGCCTACATATTCATTTCATCCGTTAGTGATGTGAATCATTACGCGTTAGCTATGTCCCGGATTTCCAGCTCCCACTTTCTACTCCTTCTCATGACGTACATATTAATTTTATCATGTAGTGATGTGAATCATTACGGGTTAGCTATTTCCCGGATTTCCAGCTCCCACTTTACTACTCCTTCTCATGGCGTACATATTCATTTCATCATGCAGTGATGTGAATCATTACGCGTTAGCTATTTTCCGGATTTCCAGCTCCCACTTTCTACTCCTTCTCATGGCGTACATATTCATGTCATCATGTAGTGATGTGAATCATTACGGGTTAGCTATTTCCCGGATTTCCAGCTCCCACTTTCTACTCCTTCCCATGGCGTACATATTCATTTCATCCTGTAGTGATGTGAATCATTACGCGACAGCTATTTCCCGGATGTCCAGCTCCCACTTTACTACCTCTTCTCATTGCGTACAAATTCATCCGATCATGTAGTGATGTAAATCATTACGTGTTAGCTATTTCCGGATGTCCAGCTCCGACTTTAATACTTCTTCACATTGCGTACAAATTCATCCGATCATGTAGTGATGTAAATCATTATGCGTTAGCTATTTCTCGGATGTCCAGCTTCCACTTTACTACTTCTCATTCAGTACAATTTCATTCGACCGTGTAGTAATGTAAATCATTACGCGTTAGCTATTTCCCGGATATCCAGCTTCCACTTTTCTACTTCTTCTCATAACATACATAATCATTCGATTCTGTATTGATGTACTTGTGAATCATTACGCGTCAGGTATTTTCTGGATTTCCATTGTAACATTATTTTAGGTAATGTTGCATATTAAAGCATATTCAGAAAACAAAACGAGATAATAATTTAAAAATGTAAAATAAAATTAAAAAGAATTTGGCAATAAAGGTCATGGCTGAGACAAATATCCATATACAAAATTTTAATTTTGCAAGGTGCGCAGAAGTTGAAAAAAAAATCGCGTGGTGGCCTTGATTAAACCTCTTTCCTTGGCGAAATGTAGCCCGATACGGACGTCTCAAGATCCAAAGAGCAAAGGGATGCTTTTTGTTTTAAAATTTTAATTATGTAAAAGTTTATTATAATTTTATTTTTTGTTCCAAAAAATGTTGCTACGCTAAGATTCAACACCGGGTGAGGTTCCAAGTCCCAATCAACGTCAATCCAAGATGCAGAATGGCGAGATCTGAATCCGGAGTCATGTTTTCTACCTTTTGAAATGTTTGAAGTGTAAATTCATTTGTGTGTTGTAATAGCAAATTTTTTAATGTCAAAAAGATAAATTAAAATGTATTTAAATTAGGTTAAAGCAATCTCATGTAGATATCATGTGCCATGCCATAGATTTTGTTAATAATATAAAGTTCTTATAAATTGATGTATGTGAAACAATTTAATGTAAAACTTAAAGTACCATAAACGTTTCAGATGTAATTTTGCTTAGTATTTTATATATTTTTGTACAGTAAAACTTGATTTATTTAAATTAATATTTGTTGGTTAAGTTATTTATTGAATGCACCATTCTAAAATTCAATTAAATTCTTGACATTGCAGGTCAAATAACAAATTGCGTAACGAATTACTGCAATATTTAACATCATAATTCATTAAGAATTATACCAATTTATCAAATCACATTACACCATAACACCGAGTTTTTTCAATGCATATTCATCCAATCAGGTGGTGTTGTGTTTGTGAATCACTAGGCGACAGGTATTTTCTGGATTTACACGTCACTACGTCTACTCATTGTATACATTGTATACCTATCATGTAGTGAGTCCATGTAAATAATTCCTCGTTTGGTATTTCCTGGATTTCCACATCACTACGTCTTTTCACTGCGTACATAGTGACCCGATCACGTAAAGAATTCCATGTGAATCATTCCTCGTTTCTCATTTCCCGCATTTCCAGCTCCCACCTTACTCTTTCTTCTTATATCGTACAGTTATCCGGTCCTGTAATGATGTACTTGTTAATCATTACGCGTCATCTATTATTTCTCGGATATCCAGCTTCCACTTTACTACTTCTTTTAATGGCGAACATAGTCATCCGATCCTGTAGTGATGTGCTTGTGAATTATTACACTACAGATATTTCCCGGTATCCAGCTTCCACTTTTCCACCTCTTCTCATAGCGTACATAGTCATCCGATCCTGTAGTGATGTGCTTGTGAATGAATACACGTCAGATATTTTTCGGATATCCAGCTTTCACTTTTCTACTTCTTCTCATGGCGTACATAGTCATCCGATCCTGTAGTGATGTGCTTGTGAATGATTACACGTCAGATATTTTTCGGATATCCAGCTTCCACTTCTCTACTTCTTCTCATGGCGTACATAGTCATCCGATCCTGTAGTGATGAGCTTGTGAATGATTACACGTCAGATATTTTTCGGATATCCAGCTTCCACTTTTCTACCTCTTCTCATGGCGTACATAGTCATCCGATCCTGTAGTGATGTGCTTGTGAATGATTACACGTCAGATATTTTCGGATATCCAGCTTCCACTTTTCTACTTCTTCTGATGGCGTACATAGTCATCCGATCCTGTAGTGATGTGCTTGTGAATGATTACACGTCAGATATTTTCGGATATCCATCTCCCACTTTACTACTTCTTCTAATGGCGTACATAGTCATCCGATCAGGTATTGATGTGGTTGTGAAATTTACGCGTCAGGTATTTCACGAATATCCAGCTCAGACTTTAATACTTTTTCTCTTGGCGTACCTAATCATCCGATTAGTTAGTGATGTGCTTGTGAATCATTACGCGTCAGGTAACTCACGGATTTCCTCATCACTACGTTTTCTCATTGTGTACATAATAATACGATCTTGTAGAGAAGTCAATGTGAATCATTCGTCGTTTGGTATTTCCCGAATTTCCTACATCATTGCATTTTCTCCGTTAGTTTAGAAATTCTAGTATTATTGTAATTTGCATTTATCACAAAAAGGCATTTTGTCATTAATTGATAAAGTTTCTTAAGGATAATAAGCAACAACAATATAAGTTTCTTAAGTATAATATAAGTATTAACAACAAGGAATTCAGAAATATTGTGAACTAAATAATATTTTATTGTACAGCTGGTATGAGTGAACGATACGTGCTTAGTGAATTTGTGTCTTAACATAAAATAAAAAAAGTATTAATGAATGGGTCTTAATATTATGGTAGCTATTATTAATAAAGTTGTAACTTTTTAAAATTATTTACAAATATCTGTAAATCGATTACACTTCTTCTGGAGACTTAGAATATAATTGAAAATAATGATTTTTTTGTAATTTTTTTCACAAGTCTTGTGGTTTGGGATAACTGCCATGATGCAGGTAAAGTACAGATAGTGATCCACATGCCAATACCACAAGCCACAACGTATATCTGGGTAGATAAACGAGCGTATTTTATACAGTGAATTGGTCTGCTTTGAACAGGCAAGGAGCCTTATCTGTACTTCTGGCAAAAATATTTTGTAAAATATCAATCAAACACACTTCAGTTATTTTTCTATCAAACCATTAACGTTTCTATAACGTTTGATAACAGCACTTAGAAGAGATTTTATAATTGGTTGTTGACATAAATAGATTATATTTTATATAGATTCTTTCAAAATCATATAATTTAAATTCATTTCACTCTTTTCTTCCAAAGAACAACTGTGGTGATCAACTGTTGGGTTTGAAAGAAAGAAGTTGAATTGATTTACTCGGAAGATCACACCGATAATTTTAAAAAAGCAAATCTGTGTGTTGTCTTGAAATAAGCTTCTAATGAGTTTATGAACAATAATTAAAATATAGTGAAAAAATAAATATAGGCACTGAATAATACTGAAGTTACTAATTTACCTTATTATAAACTTACTTTTGATGGTAGGATCCGTTACGCCTGAGATATGTTTGAAACGAGGGGAGTATATACTTCTTTTATATACGTTGCGACGTAGTGACCCAATTGCAGATAAAAATGTTCACTAAAATTAGATAGAATGTTTTAGGAATATTCACTAACACGAGGAAATTAAAATAAAAGGAGACTTACTTGTGATTAAGTCCTCCCACACACCTCACATTGCATAGTTCTTACGACGTTTCTGTTTCGAAATCTGCTTGCCCTCTTATCCACCTCAGATTACATCGTTATTGATTCAATATCTTCTGGCCTCTCAATCCACTTTACATTAAGTATTTCCTGTCTAGACATCTCCTGGCATTGTTATCATCTTCAAATTACATAGTTCCTGAATAGATTTATCCTAGTTTCCCTATCCTCTTCAAAATACATATTTCTTATTAAGACTTCCTGGTAAGACTCCTGACACAATCCTATCACCATCACATTACATAGTTCCTGTTTATACCCCTCCTGATATTTCTATTCATACCACGTTATAAAACTTACTGTTTATACATTCCTGATCTTTCCATCGCACTCACAATACATCGTTCCTGTTTATACACCTCCGAATCTTTCTATCCACAACACATTACACAGTTCCTGTTTCTACACGTCCTGATTTTTCTATCCCGATCACATTACATAGTCCCTGTTTATACACCTCCTGATATTTCTATTCCTCTCACAATACATAGTTCCTGCTTATAAACCTCATAATCATTCTACCCACATTACATTACATACTTACTGTTTATACATCTCCTGATCTTTTTATTCATCCCACATTACATAGTTCCTGTTTATACATCTAATGATCACCCTATTCATCTCGCATTATTTAGTTTCTGTTTATACATCTCCTGCTCTTTCTATTCCTCTCACATTACACAGTTCCTGTTTATACATCCCTTGATATTTCTATTCAAATCACATTACATACTTACTGTTTATACATCTCCTTCCATCTCATAATACATAGTTCCTATTTATACTCCTGATATTTCTATTATTCTCACATTACATAGTTCCTATTTATAGACTCCCTAATTTTTCTATCTATATCATATTACATAGTTGCTTTATATACATGTCCTGATATTTCTATCCATCTCACAATACATAGTTCTTGTTTATACATTTCATAATCTTTCCATCCACATCACATTACATAGGTCCTGTTTATACACCTCCTGATCTTTGTATCCCCATTACATAATATAGAAGCTGTTTATACACCTCCTGATAATTCTAACCACATCACATTACATAGTTCCTGCTTTTACACCTTCTGATATTTCTTTCCTTCTCACATTACATAGATCCTGTTTATGCAGCTCCTGATATTTCTATGCATCTCACAATACATTGCTCCTCTTTATACAAGCTTGAAAGTTCTATCCATCTCAAATTACATTATTCCTATTTATATACCTCCTGATATTTCTATCCATCTCATATACATGCTTTTTTAAGACTTCTACTGGCATTAATATCCCCATCACAATTAATAGTTTTTTTTGCAACCTCCTGATATTTCTATCCATATCTCGTTACATACATCCTGTTTAGAAATCTTAGGGCATTCCATAGGAGCTATGCCCATCACATTACATAGTTCCTGTTCATACACGTCCTGATGTTTCTATCCATTTGACATCACGCAGTTCATGCTTATACACCTCTTGATATTTCTATCCATCTAACATTACATGGTTCTTGTTTATACATCTCTCGATATTTCTATCTATCTCACATTTAATAGTCCCGTTTTATACACCTCCTGTTAGTTATATCCTTCTCACATTACATAGTTCCTATTTATACACCTCCTGATAGTTATATCCTTCTCACCTTACATAGCTACTGTTTATACACCTCCTGATATTTTTATCCTTCTCACATTACATAGTACCTGTTTATATACGTTCTGATATTTCTATCCATATCACATCACGTAGTTCATGCTTATTCACCACTTGATATTTCTATCCATTTCGCATTACTAAGTTCCTTTTTATACACCTCCTGATAGTTCTATCCTTCTCAAATTACATAGTTAGTGTTTATACACCTCCTGATATTTCTATTCATTTCTAATTGCATAGTATTTTTTATACGCGTCCTGATATTTCTATCCATCTCACATTACACAGTTCCTGGTATACAGCTCTTTATATTTATACCCTTCTTACATTGCATAGAACCCTTTTACATACCTCATGTTATTTCAATTTATCTCAAAATATATAGTTCCTGTTTATGCACTTCCTGATATTTCTATCCACCTCAGATTACGTAGTTCTTGTTTACACAATTCCTGATATTTCTTTCCATCTTACATTACATACTTCTCTTTTACAAATCTACTGGCATTAATATCCATCTCACATTACATTGTTCCTGCTTATACACCGCTTGATATTTCTAGTCATCTTGCATTACATAGCTACTGTTTATGCACCTCCTGATATTTGTATCCATCTCACATTACATAGTTACTGTTTATACACCTCCTCATTATTCTATCCACCGCAGATGTCATAATACCTGTTATATACCTCCTGATATTCCTATCCATGTCACATTACATAGTTACTGTTTATACACCTCCTGATGTTTCTATCCACATTACATTACATAGTTACTGTTTATACACCTTCTGATGTTTCTATCCACATCACATTACATAGTTACTGTTAATACACCTGATATTCCTATCCATGTCACATTACATAGTTTTTGTTTATACACCTCCTGGTTCTTCTATTCATCTTACATTACGTACTACTTTTTAGACATCTAATGGCAATAATATCCACATCACATTTAATAGTTCCTGTTAATACACCTCCTGATATTTCTATCCACATCATATTACATAGTTACTGTTTAGAAACCCTCTGGCTTTCCTATCAACATCACATTATATTGTTCCTGCTTTACACGCCCTGATTATTGTATCTGCATTACATTACATAGTATCTATTTATTCATCTCCTGATGTTTCTATCCACATCACAATACATAGTTACTGTTTATACACCTCCTGATAATTTTATCGATCTCACATTACATAGTTCCAGTTAATACACGTTCTGATCATTGTATCTATCTCGCTATACATAGTTCTGGTATACACACCTCCTGGCCTTTCCGCCCACATTCTTCTTTGTAATGTAAAACATGGTAAATTACTATATTGTTTTTGTTTTTCCATCAAGTTGTCGATTTTTCTATAACGCTTGACATATAATCAATAACATTTCATAAAACTCTACCGTCATCTGTCACACAAAATGGAGTTTTTGTGTGACAGGTTAAACCTGTTTGGAAAACCTTATTGTTTGTGATGTTTGTTGTTCTTTCAGCAAAAATTGTATTCCATTTTCGCCATTTAGATTACGTGGGTCATTGTGATAATAATAACACTATTAACACGTTTACAGAAAAAAACAACAATGATTGTTGAGTGTCGTTTGGAGTGGTTTTTGTGAACCGTCTCCCTTGATAATCCTCACCTAATGTGGTTTCTATATTTGACGACATTAACGGGGGATCGCGGTTAGAAGTATAGAGTGTACCACGTAACCGTGCACTTGGCACTGAGTGACCGCACTAGTAATTTCGTGTCTTACTACTTCTTACAATATGTTACATATTCAGAATGTTCTATAAATCAAGAGCTTCTGCATCCGATATGTCTACACACCTTTTAAGATTGTAATTTCATACCGAATGCAATTTATCATAGAATTTATGTTATATCGACTGTATCATGCAAGTCTGTGTTCTGACAGCCTTATCATGTTTGTAGGAAAGTAACGCTACCTCCCGTCTCGCCTACTGCGATCTCTCAATGCCAAGTGCACGGTTACGTGGTCTCCAATATACAGTATTCTGTTACATTTCTCTGAAGACAATTTAAATACTCATTTGGAATGTCCTAAAGTCAATGCATGGTGGCTCTCCTCATTCTTGCCGAGTTTTTATAACAAAGACAAGTAAGTAGTGAGAGAAAAGAAAGGTAATGTACTTTAGTGGCGTAGTAGGATTGTCTTGAAACACTCATGTCTTGAATGCATGTTTTCATCTCAAAGTTTAACTCTGAAAAAATTTCGTGATGAAATGAAAAAGCTCAAATAAAAAAGGCCTTACTGAAGAAAAAGAGTTGATTTTATTTTCCCATTCTGAAAACCAGTAAAAACTATATGTTTTAGTAAATACATATATATGTGTAAATATATATATATATATATACACACACACACACACACACACACACACACACACACACACACACATATATATACAAACACACACACACACACATATATATACACACACACACACACACACACACACATATATATATATATATATATATACACACACACACACATATATATATATAAATATAAATAAATAAATAAATATATATATATATATATATATATATATATATATATATATATATATATATATATATATATAACATAACGTATGAGGCTAAAGAATAAATTCAGTTTATATCCAAAAAGAAAAATGGTCGGAAGAAATATTTTGCAAAAGCGACAAGAATTGTTACTAAAATTACGGACAAAGTACATGACCATTGTTATATTTCGAGTATAGTCATACAAGGGCTGGGGAATCTTTAACAAAAGAAGGGTTCAAGTAATTTAATGTAGGACTTTCGAAGCACCAAAATACCTGGGTTATAATAACACCATACCGATAGGGAAGGCTCTTTGTAGAGGGGTATGGGAATAACCAAAATAATTAAAAATACGTGAGGGTTGAGAGATGATGCGAGGTTGGAAAAGGAAGTGATCAAGAGAGTCTTGGAGGAACTTCAAAAAAAGGCAGACGTATTGGGGGGGACCAAGTGTCAGTAATGTTAATAAGGGATACATTTTGTTAATAGAATTAAGGGAAATGTAGTTTTTTGTATTTGTATAATTTAAAAAAGTGCGACGTAAATAATTTAGTAAAGAATTAGGAAAAATAAGTTAGTTATGTGAAAGTGCATCGAAGCAGTATCGACAGTCAAGAACCCAGGAATCAACAAAAAATAAGTACTTTCTTTTTACATTAAAATTTGCCAACAGAGCTTTATAAACAGTAATTTCAAAACTATTTTAAATTCATTAGTATAAAATAATAATCTTGTTTGTTTTTCACCACGTTCTAATCTATAAAAAAGATCCGTAGTAACGACCCCAGAGAAATTAATTCTGTCATTATTAAACTTTATTGTAGGCCTAATAACCTAAAGCCTCAAGAGTCCACCTTTTTTTTGTAATTGTAATATTAGTTAAGGAATCAATCTCGTCACTAAATAGTATTAAGGTAAAGGGGTATAATGTGTATTAATTAAATGTCAAGAATAAATGCCAATGATGTTAAATTTGATATTGGTGTTAATTAATTAGAAACCTGAAGGCAAGACTAAAGAGTGTTAAGGTAATTAAATTTATAACTTAAAGGAATAGCTATATTTTAAATAACTTACGTTGTAATATAATATATATATATATTGAACAAATTTTTAATCGGTAATAAAATCCAATCAAGTTCAAATACATTTTTTAAACCTACAGTGGGATGACAATTTATGCTAATATGGGTTTTTCAAATGTTTATTCAATAATACAATTTTAAAAATTTGTTGCCCGATCTGTTTCGAATCGAATAATTACATGTTTGAAATCCAGCACTTAGGCACTGAGCTAACGTTCTCATAGCTAAATACAAGCAATTACTTGAATATATATAACAAATTATAAAAGAAAGGTTCTCTGCCATACTGAAGCATTAAAAGAGATAGATAGAATGAGAAATTATAGATGTCCATCAGTTTCATAAATTAGAAACGAAAAAAAGAAAGGAATAAATAGTAAGAAATAAAAATAATAGACCAACACAAAAGAAGTTCGCTTTATATTTCTCCACTTAATATAGTAATTCTATTATATATGTATATAAATATTTATATTAATTGTAATTATAAAACAAGTAACATTTAAAAAAAAGTTAATCAATTCCTACTTAGGTCAACAAAGACAAATTTTATATTAAATCTTATTATTTTACAATTACAACTAATATAAATATGTATTTACATATATGTCGGAATAACACTATTAACCATGCAAAATATAAAGCGAATTTAATAGCAATTTTCCATTTTCTTTTCTATGCATGGTATTGATCTATTATTTTTATTTGTTACTATTTACTATTTATTACTATTTATACGCTTTCTTTTTTTTGTCGCTTGCATTGAGTTGTAGTTTCTTTTCACTTTCTTTTCACATTGTCCGTTTGTGAAGCAAGGCTTAATACAGTTAATCCGGTTTGTATGTTAATTTTATTCTTTTCATTTTTTATTTACATCGTTAAGGATATTTTTAATCCTTGAACTTTATTAATGATATTTTGTAGTAACCATGGCAACAATTTAAGAATGTACAATGGATGTTTCGACAACAACCAGATGGGGGCAAACAAAATTCATATACTTCTTTGAGAAATAGACTTATAGCTATGGGAAGGTTGGCGCAGTGCCAAAAGCGCTAGACTTCGTACATGAGGCTACTCAGTTGGGGGAACCGGCCTTCGCCCAAATGTTTATAATTTAATTATTTATTAAATATTTGAAGGAACTATGTGAACATCAGTTGTCATTGACTACAGGTTAAAAAAAAAGTATTTTAACGTAATTTGGCAAATAAAAATGTATTTTATTACAGATTAAAAATTTGTATAAGATATAGGTATATAAGGAGAGTATAAGATAATAGAAGGAATTGAAAAAAGTAATTAAAATATAATTATTCTTTGTTGACTTCAACATTAATTAACTTGATTTTTTTTGTATTACTAATAACGTTTTTAGAATAATATTTTAATATTCTAAACTAAAAATAAAATGTACGTTTGAGAAATATTTTATTGACGCCATATAAGACTAGCGGATTAGCAAAACATTATCACTATTCTGTTTGTACATACAATATACTTTATAGTTGTACAACAATTTCTGCTTTAATTGTAAAACACAAGTGTGTTGTGGCACAACCGAGTTTGCTTCGGTGAGCGGCTGCTCTGAGCAATCAATACTTCCTGATGGCCCCTTCGCCATTTGTAAGGAACCTTCCCTCGTCAGAGGTTTGTCCGCTTTAGTGACGGTTTTAGCAATGAAATGCAATAGTAGATTCTGAGTATATTAGCGGCTCAACTATTTAACCTGGAAATGTAGGTTCAATGGCTTAACGACCATGGAAATGTAGCTTTGTTTATTTCACATTCTGCCGTCCTTTTGGTAAAACTGCACGCCAACATTTCTTACTTCGACATTCTAAAGGCTAATACAATTTAATTAGCTACTCCAGGATAGTTTCAAAATTCTACTTCTTGTTACAACTTTCCTTCCCTTTCTGTTTAAGCAGCAAATTCTAAGGGCCTTTGTTTGCCTCATTTATAATTAGAAATGGGTAAATTCTGATTCTCAATTCCAGGAAGCGTCGATTCTAATAGTATCGAGCAATCTTCGATACTCGATTCGCCATTGATTAAAGTGTTGATTCGTGCTTTTTTTAAGTGTTAAAATTCGTGTGCGGTTGATTGGAGACATAATTAATTATCAACTATGTCTTATTTATGTAGGTATTAGTTAATTGAACGAACTAAAGCAATTGATGATTTGAGATAACTAAAATATTATTATAAAAAATTTTCGAGCTGGCTTGTAAGTTAAGGTAATAAACACAAGAAATACATAAAACTCACAATTATAAAAACTTTATTCTCAAGCACGCGTCATTGCCAATATCTCATCATGTTCTGTGATCTATCATAAAAAAACTTAAATTTAAAAAATCAAGCATAGCCTATAATATCTTTATAGATGATGAAACGCATTTGAGAATAAAGTTTTTATAATTGTGAGTTGTATATATTTCTTGAGTTAATAAAATATTATTTAAGACACACCAACAAAGACAATAGGAAGAATTTCTGGTCCGTTTGTCACTTTTATCCGATAAATTTGTAATCCTTTCCGAAATTCCTATTCTTAAATCAAGGATGAACAATTTGTGTAAACTATTACAATAAAACAGAACTTACAACGGTTTCTCCATGTGACCAAGATGTTACCTAAATTATTTAAACATCATTTATTGTCTCCTAGTAATTATTTAATGTGTTTAAGGTTAATGTCAGACCACAGAGCAATTCACGCTAAAACAAATACACCCTACTTTTCGATTTTCTATCCGAAAACCCCTTTCAAGAAAAGGCTTTTATCTTGAAAAGGCCAATAGAAAATCGAAACGTAGAGTGTATTTGTATTAGCGTGATTTGCTCTGTGACCTGTATTAACCCTAAACAAACTAAATTATTATTGGAAAATATCATCTAGGTATATATTACTTAAAAGAATCGAGAATCGACTTTTGAATCGAGAAACGGGAAAAAACTTTAGAATCGAAATCGGAATCGAAAATTTTATGAATTGGCCCATTCATAGTTATAAAGTTAGTGTTCTAAAAGTGACGGACATAAGTGAACTATAGTATCAAAGTTTTAGGTACTTTAACCAGCACGTCCGACTTCCTTTAGATCTTTACCTCCTCTGCCTTTACGCTCGCCGATTGACCTAATAACTGTTCTGGATCTTCTTGTTAATTCATTAAGATAAGCTGGATAAGCTGCCATTCAGTGTTAAATTAGTATAATTTGACAAAAAACCATAAAGAAGCAAAAACCAAACTGATATTATAGAGGCATAAACTGTTATGTACGAATCGACAATGAAGTTATCATGATATTAAGGTATGGCAACACAAATACTTCTCTATAGCTCTTATACAAATGTTTTAAACTTATTGTGAATTGTATTAATTATTTAAC
>JBAIZL010000002.1:246313154-246348154 GCA_036971475.1 Prosapia bicincta
TGACGTTAGAAGGACCAGAGGTAAGAGGTTATGTAACCGTATTACTTCCGCCAACTTGCCTACTAACCTAGCCACCCATGCATACCTATTCTTGGCCGACCATTGCGGTTGTCTAAGTGAGCATTACGCCATTGTACATTAGAATAAGAAGTGGCAGAAGTCGCTTCTCGCGGTCCCACGTTTAACGAAGGGCTTAACTCATTAAGATTCTATATATAGGCAGTTACCCATGACGTTAGAAGGACCAGAGGTAAGAGGTTATGTAACCGTATTATTTCCGCCAACTTGCCTACTAACCTAGCCACCCATGCATACCTATTCTTGGCCGACCATTGCGGTTGTCTAAGTGAGCATTATGCCATTGTACATTAGAATAAGAAGTGGCAGAAGTCGCTTCTCGCGGTCCCACGTTTAACGAAGGGCTTAACTCATTAAGATTCTATATATAGGCAGTTACCCATGACGTTAGAAGGACCAGAGGTAAGAGGTTATGTAACCGTATTACTTCCGCCAACTTGCCTACTAGCCTAGCCACCCATGCATACCTATTCTTGGCCTGCCATTGCGGTTGTCTAAGTGAGCATTATGCCATTGTACATTAGAAAAAGAAGTGGCAGAAGTCGCTTCTCGGGGTCCCACGTTTAACGAAGGGCTTAACCCATTAAGATTCTATATATAGGCAGTTACCCATGACTTTAGAAGGACCAGAGGTAAGTCGTCATGTCACCGTGTTACTTCCGCCAACTAGCCTACTAGCCTAGCCACCCATGCATAACCTTTCTTGGCCGACCATTGAGGTTGTCTAAGTGAGCATTAGACCATTGTATATTAGAATAAGAAGTGGCAGAAGTCGCTTCTCGCGGTCCCACGTTTAACGAAGGGCTTAACTCATTAAGATTCTATATATAGGCAGATACCCATGACGTTAGAAGGACCTGAGGTAAGTCGTCATGTCACCGTGTTACTTCCGCCAACTTGCCTACTAACCTAGCCACCCATGCATACCTATTCTTGGCCGACCATTGAGGCTGTCTAAGTGAGCATTATGCCATTGTACATTAGAATAAGAAGTGGCAGAAGTCGCTTCTCGCGGTCCCACGTTTAACGAAGGGCTTAACTCATTAAGGTGCTATATATGGGCAGTTACCCATGACCTTAGAAGGACCAGAGGTAAGTGGGCAATACTCTTTAATCCCTCACAACGATACCTAATTCGACTACTTTAAATAATATAATTATTTTAATGCATACCTAAAGTTTGTGTTTTTGAAATATAAAATTTTAGAATAAATTATTTTCAAATTATTACCAAAGTGTTCACAGAACAAATAATCTAACTTACTAGATATTTAATAATTGACTGAAGCATATTGAGAAATCTTCATATCTGTTAGCTATTTATAAGTAATTGAAGAATTAAATTCAGTTTAGAGCTGTTTAAGGTGTAACTATAAAATAAAACCTTTTTACATAACATTTCAATTATCCGATAAGATTCAGGAGTTCTATTTAAAGACAAAAACACATCTTAATATCGTTATAGTCACGTCCAGCTTGATACTCATTGGTGAGTTCTTGTTTTTACTTCTAGAATAATTGCTTCTCTTGTTATAGAATTGCATTTTAAATTTATTGAATTTTAATTTAAAATAAGAATTAATATCAAATAACTGCTTCCTAAATAGTAAATGTCTAATATTAATTTAAATCCAGACAATTTCTGTTTGCGATTTCTTGCCTGACGTTCTTGGCACCGCCGTGTTACTCGAACCGAACCAGACGTGGTTGGAACTAACCCTAACCCCTGTTTTCTCCTTCCCTTAAAAGACATTTCTAAACTACTTTAAAATACGATGTCCTATATAACGGGAAATACAATACACTTATATAACTATGATGTTTTGCATTCACAATTACAATTTTTATTATATCTATTTTCTGTCTTGTACTTAGTAATGAAGTAAAATGTAAAAATACATGAAACACTAGAAACATATAAACATAAAGTTAAAAAAAATTAATTAATGAACCAGTGCGAATACAAAGTAGTCTACAACTGTATATGCGGTCACATGTATGACGTGTCTTGGATGATATGACAACAGTTAAAACAATTTGACACCAATGTATATCAAATATAAATAAGTTGTGTGGTGTAATAGATTTCTTCTTGTTATCGAAAGAAATCAAAAACTTTGTGAAAAGCATTGAACAGTTTGTTTAAAATAAATATATTCTTGTTTGTATATGTTATAAAGAAATCGTAAAATTAAATATAGAGGTAAGAGGTCATGTTACCGATTTACTTCCGCCAACTTGCCTACTAGCCTAGCCACCCATGCATACCTATTCTTGGCTGGCCATTGTGGTTGTCTAAGTGACCATTAGGCCATTGTACATTAGAATAAAAAGTGGCAGAAGTCGTTTCTCACGGTCCCACGTTTAACGAAGGGCTTCATTATTATCTTTAACTCATTAAGATCCTATATATAGGCAGTTAACCATGACGTTAGAAGGACCAGAGGTAAGTGAGTAATACTCTGTAATCCCTCACAACGAGACCTAATTCGACTACTTTAAATAATATAATTATTTTAATGCATACCTAAAGTTTATTTTTTTGAAATAAAAAATTTTGCAAATAAATTATCTTCAAATTATTACGAAAGTGTTCACAGAACAAATAATCTAACTTACTAGATATTTAGTAATTGACTGAAGCATATTGAGAAATCTTGATATCTGTTAGCTATGTATAAGTAATTGAAGAATTAAATTCAGTTTAGAGCTGTTTAAGGTGTAACTATAAAATAAAACCTTAAGGGCGTCCAGTTCCTAAAATAGACCTTTTTACCTAAAAACGTAATTTCCAAAACCAGCCGCTCGGAAAAGTACAAAACAATTGTTGTGCTAAAACAGTAGATGGAATATAAACCAGGATTGGCTGAAGTAAGGAAAGGGAAATCATTTATGTACTAGTGAGGGAGAAAGTTAAGTCGTAAGGAGGGTGTGTAGCTAGGTGTTCTAAGCAGGACAGGGATGAGGGTCTGGCTGGCCAGGATACAGATTAAAGGCAGACCAAGATTGGATCGACATCGTCATAGGTTTGAATTTAGGACATTCTATAACCTTAACCAAGCCCAGTTAGCTCCATTTCAGTAGTAAGAGTATTTGTAAAATTCTCATTTTAATTTCACAAAATTCAATAAATTATATATTTTAATAATAGTTCCACTAAATTATTGTTTCTATGTCCTTAAACGCAGCAACCATATACATTTACGTTGAAGAATGATCCAACTATATCGAATCCAACACGTCACAGTACACTTCAGTATACAATCTAAATACAACCTAATTTCAAAATAATTTTAACAATTTTTAAGAGTTAAAATGGTACAATGTGTTAAATTTATTTTTTTTGGTGAATACGCGTTCTCAGACAGTATTGTAACTACCAGAGATGCTATAATAGACTAAATTTTCTTCTTCACAAATAATAAATATATGACTACTGTTAGTATGGGTTGTAGTTTCAGAGAGAATGATGCTGAAGTCCCTGCTTCTTCTCACGGTGGTGGTGGCGTGTGCTCACTGCTTCCTGCCAGGACTTGAGTCCTTTCTCGGTAAGAAAAGCGAGTATGCCAAGTGCAAGAAAGTAAAATCCGTGAAGAAAATCGATTTGGACAGCGTAAGTAACAGAGATCCATATTTAGTATTACGATCCTACAAGACAACATTAACAATTCAATAAATCTAGCTATGTAATTCAATTGACACTGTTCTTGCTTTAAAGGGATTCGTTGTGTTAATAGATGATTTGTTTAAAGATGATAGCGTGTTCGTGCGTGCGAGTGTGTATGTTTGTAAATAAATTATTCACACACACACACACACACACACACACACACACACACACACACACACACACACACACACACACACACACATACACACACACACACACACACACACACACACACACACACACATATATATATATATATATTAAAGCAATGTTTTTCTTTAAATTCCAGCTTGCAGGAGAGAAATTATATTTCAAATATGTAGCTATAAATGATCCAACATCTCAAAAGCTTCTCCAAACTCTAGACAGCTACATTTTAACAATCGATCAGACTGAACAATCACAGGTGTATAACTTTACGGGCAAAGTCGTAGAGTGAGTATATTGACAAACTTAAAGTGAGTATAGATATAACATTATAAAGTTAATTTCACTGTAGAGCTGTAAAATGAGTACATTGACCATTGTAAAGCGAGTAGCTAGAACTGTAAAATGTTAATCGACCATTGTAATGCGAGTAGCTAGAACTGTAAAATGAGTATCTTGACTATTGTTAAGCGAGTGGCTAGAACTGTAAAATGAGTATCTTGACTATTCTTAAGTGAGTAGCTAGAACTGTAAAATGTGTATCTTGATCTTTGTAAAGTGAGTAGCTAGAACTGTAAAATGAGTATCTTGACCTTTGTAAAGCGAGTAGCTAGAACTGTAAAATGAGTATCTTGACCACTGTAAAGCGAGTAGCTAGAACTGTAAAGTGAGTATCTTTATCATTGTAAAGCGAGTAGCTAGAACTGTAAAATGAGTATTCTTGTAAAGCGAGTAGCTAGAACTGTAAAATGAGTATTCTGACTATTGTTAAGCGAGTGGCTAGAGCTGTAAAATGAGTATCTAGACTATTTTTAAGTGAGTAGCTAGAACTGTAAAATGAGTACCTTGACCATTGTAAAGCTAGTAGCTAGAACTGTAAAATGAGTATCTTCATTATTGTTAAGCGAGTGGCTAGAACTGTAAAAGGAGTATCTTGACTATTCTTAAGTGAGTAGCTAGAACTGTAAAATAAGTATCTTGACCTTTGTAAAGCGAGTAGCTAGAACTGTAAAATGAGTATCTTGACCACTGTAAAGCGAGTAGCTAGAACTGTAAAGTGAGTATCTTTATCATTGTAAAGCGAGTAGCTAGAACTGTAAAATGACTATCTTGACTATTGTTAAGCGAGTGGCTAGAAAAGTAAAATGAGTATCTAGACTATTGTTAAGCGAGTGGCTAGAACAGTAAAATGAGTATCTAGACTATTGTTAAGTGCGTAGCTAGAACTGTAAAATGTGCATCTTGACAATTGTAAAGCGAGTAGCTATAACTGCAAAATGAGTCTTTTGACCATTGTAAAGCTAGTAGCTAGAACTGTAAAATGCGTATCTTGACCATTGTCAAGGAAGTTGCTAGAAATGTAAAATGAGTATATTGAACATTATGAAGCTAGTATTAGGACTATTGTAAAGTAAGAATCATGAGCATTGTAAAGTAATTGTCATGATTATTGTGAAAAGATTGTCATGAGCAATATTGAGCGAGTATTTGGAGTATTGTAAAGTGAGTGTCATGATCATTGTGAAGTGATTGTCATGAGCAATATTAAGCGACTATTAAGGATATTGTAAAGTGATTGTCATGAGCAATATTTAGCGAGTATTGAGGATATTGTAAAGTGAGTGTCATGATCATTGTAAAGTGATTGTCATGAGTAATATTGGGCAAATATTAAGAGTATTGTAAAATGAGTACCATGATCATTGTAAAGGGATTGTCAAGATCAATATTGAGCGACTAATAAGAGTATTGTAAAGTGATTGTCATGACCATTGAGAAGTGATTGTCATGAACAATATTGAGCGAGTATCATGAATAATCTAGAATGAGTGTCATATGTTTTTGTGAAATGTCTCTCGTTATAAACCGCTTCTAAATAACGAATGTTTAGTTTCAAACAAATATCAACACGCACACCAAAGTGAAATGGACACATTATAGGAAATATTAAACTTCCAAGTAATATAGTGTTTTACCGAAACTATTTCACAATAAAAGGGTACCAATTATAATTTATGTGTAAATGCAATCCATTAAAACGAAAACATTTATTTTGCCCACTTTGCTCTTTGTCCTGGCATATACTACTGCTGGTCTTACCTCATCCTGTTCTTAATCCTGCACAAACTGCTCCTAGTCGTGTACATACTGCTCCTAGTCCTGCACACCTTACTCTTTGTCCTGGTACATCCTACTTCTTGTCCTTGCACATCCTGCTTCTTGTCATGCAGCTTCTATTTCTGCGCATGCTGCTCCTACTCCTGCACATACTGCTCCTAGTCCTGGCACATTTTGTTCCTAGTCCTGTACATACGGCTCCTACCTTTGGACATACTCTTCCTAGGTTTTACTATACTGGTCATAGTCCGGCACATACTGCTACTAGTTCTGCACATATTGCTCCTAGCTCCAGACATACTGCCCCTAGTCCTACACACCTTGCTCTTTGTCCTGGCAAATCCTACTGTTTGTCCTTGCACAACCTGTTTCTAGCCTGGACATACTGTTCCTAGTCTGGGACGGAGCACTATCGATGGATTTACACCAAATCTCATTTGAACTATCCTGGGAAAATGTTAAACAATCCTTCCAAATTTCATTATTGTCTGATCAGTGGTTTAGGCATTCATAAGACATTACATAGTCACATAAATACATAATTAGGTTTTTGAACAATCCTAAGCCTGTGGGGTGAAGCCCTATGGATGGATCTATATAAAACTTTACAAGCACCATTCTGGGAGTATGTTAAACAAACCCTTCAAATTTCATCAATTTCTGAACAGATGTTTAGGCGTTCATCCGATACATACATATATACATCAGTTTTTGAACCATACTAAGCCTCTGAGGCGAATCCTAAGGATGAAACTACTCCAAGGAAACATGTTAAACAATTCTTCCAAATTTCATAAATTTCTGTTCAGCGGTTTATTCGTCCATAAGATATGTACATACATCAGTTTTTGGACTATCCTAAGCCACTGGGGCGGAGCTATACTAAATGTCACAGAAACCATCCTGGGAGTGGGTTAAACAAACCCTCCAATTTTCATCAACTTTTGTTCAGCGGTTTAAGCGTCCATATCATACATACATACACACAAACATTCATTTTTATAGATAAAGATTATTTAAGATAAAGATTCCCATAATCTTTGCACTTCTATAGCGATGCAATTTTTTTTTACTGAACTTTTATCCACACTGTGACAATATACAACTAATACAACGACCAATGGAATCTAAAATCAGAGCAACAATTACCTGTAAAGAAACGTAAAGTAAATATGTAAGTAAGAGCGTAATGCTGTCATAGCGTAGGCCTACTAGATCTAGTTTTAGATACGTATTTATAAATGTGAGAGGAAAAGAACATCTTTCGATATAAAATAGTTTTACTCTATAAGAGAAAGGCATTTTCACTTTGCTTCTCTACCTTTTCAGTGTTGACCAGAAAGTGACATCGTTCAACCAGACTGTCACCATTCCCGTAGGTAAATATTTCTATAATTATTCATATATATATTTCATCTAAATATGTATTCTAAAAACTTATATTGTTTTGATTGGGCTAACCCTATATCATAAGATAAGTTTCGTTGACCTTATGACAGTTGAATTAATCAAAAAATGATCCTTTTTTCATTTAGAAGCTGAGAAGTTCATCAAGGTAGTGTCGTACAAAAAGGATAAATACGCACTAATCTACGTCTGCGTCTCTTACAGTAAGTATGGTTTATTGCTTTACAAAGAGCATATATTGTCCTGTTAAAGTGTCCTTTCTACAGTTCTCATTGAGTCCACAAGTCATTGCGTTAATTTGTTCTCATTCAGGCAAAAAGTCATTGAATTCTTTCTAGATTTCTCATTGTAACTAGGAGTCAATGCGTACTTTCTACAGTTCTCATTGTGCAAACAAGTCATTCTGTTATTGCTACAGTTCTTATTGTTTCCACACCTCATCGCTTTCTTTCTACACTTCTCATTGTGACTTTTTGTCACAATGAGAACTGTAAAAATGACACAATGACTTAGGTGGCCACAGGTCATTGTATTAATTATACAGTTCTCATTGTGGCTACAATTTGTCGAGTCGTTTCTACAGCTCTTTATATGGTGAGAAGGCATTGTGCTCTTTCTACTGTTCTCATTGTAGCTATTATGTCCTTTCTGCAGTCCTCTTTTTGTCAGAAGTTATTGTGTTCTTTCTTGAGTTCTTAATGTGGTGAGAAGTCATTGTGTCCCTTATACAGTTCGCATTGCAGTTTGCATTTCACAATTTTAATGGTTAATTTGTTTTTTAAGCTAGAATCTATAACGAGTTTACCTATCTGTGAATGACTGGTAGTCTTAACAAGCATTTCATCAGTGGTAGTCTACAGTTAGCGATTCAATAAACATTTAGGCTTTCCCTATATCATTAACATAATACTTTCTGTAATATAAGAAACTAGTAGTCTATATCACACAATATTCTTTATGTTAAAGGTGTTAAAACAATCAAACATTATTAAATAACTTTTAACAGCATTGTAACAATTTGTTTCTGTGCTAAGGGGATACAGTTGGTTCGTGCTAAGGGTTCCTGGTGTTATCTTTTTCAGCAGCCAGGGTCACTATTTACTCAGTAGACCGATCCTTATCACTCACCCAGCTTTGTGGAAGTAGTTCTGCACTTATGTAACGGAATTTTACCACTAGTAGGTTAGGATGTCCAAATATTATTCATACTTTATGATGGCGAATATAAATCTACCCAGGGAAGATATTGTTCTAGTGTCATGTGTAAGCAAAAGTTACGTTAATACCATGATACGTATTATTATAATATATTTAGGTAAATACAAAATATTATTTTAACTTTGTGTTTACAAAGCTTTAGCAGATAGTTGTTAAGTTATAAAATTCTTATACTACTTTTTAAAACCTTTGATACAATATTTTTGTTTTTAGACGCTGTTCAATACGTGGGAAGATTTTTAACCGTCAGTAGTCTGACGACTGATGTAACAGCTCCGCTGAAGTTGGACAAGAGGCAACGCTTCAACACAGGACTCTACGGCCTGCCATTCAACTACGTAAGCCTCATCGATAACTAGGTGGCTATAGGACGTTCAACTATTCGCAATTGTGTAGTGATAGAAATATTTTAATTAATCACTTTAACCACTCAGTGGCTTAATCAGATTAACTATTCACTCAGTTAAAGTGATTATTTAAGATTCAAAGAAATTTAATACACTACAAATTTCAAGAAATATGTTAAAATAAATGAGCATTTAAAAAGGGTTTTTGTCATCATTTAAAACAAAACACACCTTCACACACAGTAACACTATACTGTAAGTATATTTTTAGTACAGCGAACGTTTCATAGTAAAATATTTTTATTTTTGTTACTTGAAGCTGTTTGGTTAAGTAGGTTACCACACTAGTGGCCATTACACTATAATAAAATGTGATGTGCAAACCTCCTTTGCTTACATTTTAAGTGGCCTACTTGTGTTGTGCACTTGGGGTACACGTTCTTGGTTCAGTGCCCAACAGCACTAGTTTAACTAGAAACGACATGAGATGTGACACATACGACACACACAAATTCACACACAAACAAAAACTCAAACACACACACACACACACACAAACAAAACGCACACAAAACACAAACACACACACAAACACACACACACACACACAAACTAGCTCCGTTTATAAATATTAAGAATGTGGTATCTGTGAAATCAAATCCTCTATAGATATTAAATATGAAAGCTCACTTAGGCCACCTAAGTATACAAGATATTTGGTTTTTAAGCACCTCGTTAAGTAAATCGGTTTACAAACGATAAATATGTGTGCTATGTTAGGCCACCTAAGTATACAGATATTTGGTTTTTAAGCACCTCGATAAGTAAATCAGTTTACAAACGATAAATATGTGTGCTATGTTAGGCCACCTAAGTATACAGATATTTGGTTTTTATGCACCTCGATAAGTAAATCAGTTTACAAACGATAAATATGTGTGCTATGTTAGGCCACCTAAGTATACAGATATTTGGTTTTTAAGCACCTCGTTAAGTAAATCAGTTTACAAACGATAAATATGTGTGCTATATTAGGCCACCTAAGTATACAGATATTTGGTTTTTAAGCACCTCGTTAAGTAAATCAGTTTACAAACGATAAATATGTGTGCTATGTTAGGCCACCTAAGTATACAGATATTTGGTTTTTAAGCACCTCGTTAAGTAAATCAGTTTACAAACGATAAATATGTGTGCTATGTTAGGCCACCTAAGTATACAGATATTTGGTTTTTAAGCACCTCGTTAAGTAAATCAGTTTACAAACGATAAATATTTGTGCTATGTTAGGCCAGCTAAGTATACAGATATTTGGTTTTTATGCACCTCGATAAGTAAATCAGTTTACAAACGATAAATATGTGTGCTATGTTAGGCCACCTAAGTATACAGATATTTGGTTTTTAAGCACCTCGTTAAGTAAATCAGTTTACAAACGATAAATATGTGTGCTATATTAGGCCACCTAAGTATACAGATATTTGGTTTTTAAGCACCTCGTTAAGTAAATCAGTTTACAAACGATAAATATGTGTGCTATGTTAGGCCACCTAAGTATACAGATATTTGGTTTTTAAGCACCTCGTTAAGTAAATCAGTTTACAAACGATAAATATGTGTGCTATGTTAGGCCACCTAAGTATACAGATATTTGGTTTTTAAGCACCTCGTTAAGTAAATCAGTTTACAAACGATAAATATGTGTGCTATGTTAGGCCACCTAAGTATACAGATATTTGGTTTTTAAGCACCTCGTTAAGTAAATCAGTTTACAAACGATAAATATGTGTGCTATGTTAGGCCACCTAAGTATACAGATATTTGGTTTTTAAGCACCTCGTTAAGTAAATCAGTTTACAAACGTTAAATATGTGTGCTATGTTAGGTCATCTAAGTATATAGATATTTGGTTTCTAAACTCCCCGTGGAGTCAAATCAGTTCACAGATGTCAGATATGTATGCTCTGTTGGGCAGCTGCGAATACAAGTATTTGGCTTTAAAACTCGCCATGAGGTCAAATCAGTATACAGATTTTAAATATATATGTTCTGCTAGGACAGCTCAGTATACAGACCTTTGGATTTTAAGCTCCGCGTGAAGTCAAATTAGAGAAAAGGTTAATATATAGGCTATACCTCGTTAGGGTAGCACATTATAGAGATTTTTGGTATTTAAGCTTCCCGTGAAGTCAAATCAGTTTACAGACATTTCGTTTTTAAAATCCAAGTGAAGTCAAATGATATTACAAATGTTAAATATGTATGCTTGGTTAGGTCCGCTCAGTATAGAGATATGTAGTTTATAGGCTCCCCGTAAAGTCAAATCCGTTTTAAAAAGTTAATTATGTATGTTCTGATAGGACAGCTCAGTATAAAAAGATTTGGTTTTTAAACTTTTCTTGAAGTAAAATCAGTGTGCAGATGTTACATATGTAAGCTCTGTTAGGCAAGCTCAATATAGGGTTTTTTGTTTTTAACCTACACTTGAAGTCAAATCAGTTTACAGAGGTTAAATATGTACGATATGTTAGGGTAGCTCAGTATTCAGATATTTGGTTTTTAAGCTCCAATGAAGTCAAATCAGTTGAAAATTGTTAAATATGTATGTTCTGTCAAGACACCTCAGTATACAGGTTTTTGGGTTTTAAGCTCCCTGTACAGTCAAATCAGTTTGTAGATGTTATATATGTATGCTCTATCAGGCCAACTCAGTATTCAGATATTTGGTTTTTAAATTCCCCGCGGAGTCAAATAATTTTATAAATGTTATATGTGTATGCTCTATCAAGCCAGCTCAGTATTCAGATAAATGGTTTTTAAACTCCCCGTGAAGTCAAATCAGTTTACAAATGTTAAATATTTAAGCTTTGTTGAATAGGTTCAGTTTACAAACAATATTGTGTAGGGACACTTAAACCAGCTCAGGTCAAAGATGTAAAGTTTGTTAGCTATAGTAAGTCAGCTGATGTAACAGAAAGTTAGTTTGTGGGGACTAGTAAGTCTGATTTTAAGTTTGTATGTTCTGGTAAGTCAGATGAGCTTACAGAGGTTGACTGTCTGAACTTTAAGACAGATCAGATTACATTTTTTAGATTCGATAATTATTTTGGTTACTGTCAGCTTATTTTATAAAGATGCTATATTTAAATATTTGAAATATTCAAAGTGTTCTCGATTCCGTACTCTCGTGGCATTTAAGTTACAAAGCTATGTTATAAATATTCTGTGTAATAGAGTTTTGAATTTTACTATAGAAAGCACATCCTTCTAATACGTTCTAGCCAATTTCTACATCCTGACATATCATTGGATAATATTCCTATTTTTGTTGATACACTTGTCTGGATTATTATTCTAACATTGACCAGTGTGATGAAATATTTTATATCAATCGCTTATCCAGCTAATACAGCCACAGGAAGTGTGTTGTCTTGATGTGTCAACTTACCAGTTGTGTGGAGGCAGATGTGATTTAGCAGCCAGAGGTAAGAGGTCATGTCACCGTGTTACTTCCGCCAACTTGCCTACTAACCTAGCCACCCATGCATACCTATTCTTGGCCTACCATTGAGGTTGTCTTAGCGAGGATTAGGCCATTGTACATTAGAATAAAAAGTGGCAGAAGTAGCTTTTCACGGTCCCACGTTTAAGGAAGGGCTTAACTCTTTAAGATCCTATATATAGGGAGTTACCCATGACGTTAGAAGGACCAGAGGTAAGTGGGTAATACTCTGTAATCCCTCACAACGAGACCTAATTCGACTACTTTAAGGAAAAGTGCCACTTTTCTGATAAAAAAATGATTTTTTTTATTGTTTATTATTTTTTTCCATTTTACTCTGTTTAAGATTATATATACTTTTATATACACATGAGATATAGAAATACCATAAAAATAACCAAATTAATGCAGTGATTGAGTTTCAACACGAATATGTGCAGGATCGTGGGACAAGCCAAGGGTTAAATACACCAAGTATCTAGGGGATAGGGACTCTAAAGGATATTCATCTGTGCTAGAAAGTAACCTTATGATGATAGCATAAATATTGATAAATTGGAATGTGTGGGACACATGCAAAAGCGTCACACATGGGGACGCGTCTGAGAAAGCTGAAAAAAGAACACAAACGTAAAACACTTAGTGACAACAAAAGTTTAGGAGGTGCGGGTAGGCTTACAGACGCTAAAATAGACCAGCTACAAAGAGAATATGGGTCAACCATCAAAAATAACCTCACAGACGTTGATGACATGAAACAAGCTATCTGGGCTACATATTTTCACACTCTATCGATTGACAAAAAGCCTTAGCATCAGTTATGCCCCAAGGGAATGGATTCTTGGTGTGGTTATAATAAATCTTTAGAGCTAAAAACTATTTATGAGCACAAAATTTCTCTAGTTGAGCCTATCATGTTAGCTATAAAGCCCATATACCGAGGCCTCACCAAAATTGAGCTTCTTAGGCGTTGCTTGCACGGCAACACCCAAAATCCTAACGAGAGCTTCAATAGTTGTATTTGGCAAAGGGTAAAAAATACTGGGTTTGTAGGCCTAAAAACTCTTTAATTAGGAATAAGTGATGCTGTGATAGCATTCAATGAAGTCTCGATCAATCGCTAAAGCAAATGTTTTAGATAGAATAGACTTACAGCCTGGGAATTTCACGGTAGAGACCCTAAGACAAATTGATAATATCAGAATACAAAAAGCTGATAAAGAGACCCAGGAAGGCAACAAGAAGTTGAGAATCAAGAGAAGAATATTTAAGAGGAAGAGGGAAGATGAAGATATGGGAGACTACTGTCCAGGTGGATTTTAATGAAAGAAAAGTACTGTTTTTTTTAACTTGTGTTTTCCGTAACTTATGTTTTTTAAACATTTGGTACCAATAACTCGTGAACCATTAGAGCTAGAGACCTGACATTTTTTGTGTGTATTAACATCATTATTACCTAAATAATATCCTGAAAAGAAATATTGCATTCTGTTTCATTTAGGGCCCGAAAAAATTATATATATTCTGAACATGTGCCAAAATGTAAGACAATTTTAATAACTTAAAAAATAGAAATACATCTTTTATAAGAGATATTTTTAGAGTATTGTGTTTCCATAGTAATAATAATAATAGCCTAAGAATGTCATTCGGATATCTTTAATCGTTTTAGAGATAATTGTACCTAACTGAACATCAAAACCCCAATTTAATTAACATGGCAGAGTGAAAGTGCAGTCTCCCCTTACATAATATAATTATTTTATTGCATACCAAAAGTTTGTAATTTTTGAAAAATGAAATTTCAGAATAAAATATTTTTATAATAATACTAAAATTTTCGCAGAACTAATAAACTAATCTAATAGATATGTAGTCATTGACTGAAGCATATTGAGAAATCTTCATATCAGTTGAGTACTCATGAGTAATGGAAGAATTGAATTCGGTTTAGAGCTGATAAAGTGCAACTATAAAACAAAACCTTTTTACATAACATTTCAATTATCGCATAAGATTCAGGAGTTCTATTTAAAGACAAAAACACACTTAGTATCGTTATAGTTACGTCCAGCTTCATACATATTGGTGAGTTCTTGAGTTTACTTCTAGAATAATTGCTTCTCTTGTTATAGAATTTCATTTTAAATTTATTGAATCTTAATTTCAAATAACTATTAAACCGCTTCCTAGATAGTAAATAGCATTTCTATTATTAATTTACGTCCAGACACTTTCTGTTTGTGAGCTCTTGCCTGACATTCTTGGCACAGTCGTGTTCCAGGAATCAAACCATACTTGGAGGGAATTTACCATATCCCCTATTTTCTCCTTCACATCAAAAACAGGGTTAAAACTTTTTTTAAATGCAATTTCCTATATATTGGAAAATACCGTACTTTATTATGTCTTGTATTTAGCAGTAAAGTAAACTGAATGTGACGAATGTTAACGACGTTAAAGATTAATATACTTGTATAATGTTATAATGTCTTGTTAGAGGCTTTGGTTATATTTGTTTACCTCTTCTTATTTAATAAAATGTAGGCCTAAAGTTAATTTTAAGAATATAAAGCTATAATTATAATTACGAGCCTGTAGAATAATGTTACGCTCTATAATGGAGCAGTTCATTTTATACACTTTTATCAGTATATATATCTGTGTATATATATTATATATATATATTTATACACACCGTTCACTCCCTCTGCAACTATTGTTGGACAACACATCTCTGTTTATTAAATACCAAATTAAAAATAAAATTAAATGCTCTTCAAGTAAATAAAATTACACAAAATAAGCAAGCTATTCAATATATTTTAGAACGCTAAGTCTTAAAAAAATATTTTTTTTTATATCTACAATTCAGTGGATTACAATTTTAAATTTACAAATTGGAATATACCAAACAATACAATAAATTTCTTATATTTCACAAATGTTAAAGTAATGAAAATTTCTAATATAAAGTATTTTAACAGCCAATAATATTATAACAGCCAAAAATATGATTTTCATATACATTATCATAAAGAATCCACAATATATCTAAAAGCAATAGTGAGAAAAAGAAATAGGTTATGAAATAGTAAGGATGACTAAATAACTTTAGGTAATTGTTTAGATCAGCGTCTGCCGCTCTGATCGGCGAAATGTTTATATTCCTGGTTAATTTGACCATGCAGAACACGAATCTGAGGCTATTTTTTTTAATTGCAAACATAAATTACATAAAATAAACTAACCTAACCTGACCTAGCCTAGCCTAGACAGCACCTTAGAGGTATTTTAATGGGTACATAGTTGAGAAAGTACGTGAGATTTGTCGACCAATCGGAAATCAACTTGCTGGTTACGTACATACGTTTGTCAATAAGATTCGCGCATTTTTGACGAGAATAAAAACTTTTGCGCTATCAGAGCTTTAGTAAGCAAAGGTTGTTTTAGGTTAGGTTAGTTTATTTTGTGTTTATTTACGTTTACCGTTAAAAATAACTTCAGATTCGTATTCAGCATAGTCAAATTGACAGGAATAAAAAATTTCACCGATCAGAGCGGTAGCCGCTGATCCGAATAATTACCTAATTTTAAACTTTTAATATTAAAACAGAACCATTAATAAGATTCCAAACATAATAAATAAAATATTAGCACCCTAATATAGTTAACTTGCATGAGAAAATGTAACATATAGCATAGAATGTATAAACTGAAGTTAATGTTAGTGTTTAATGGCCAAACAAAGAATAAATTAAAAGAAAGATATGAAAGGGTATTTAAAACCAGGTATATACAAACCACATTTAGTAGCTACATGAATAATAAATACCTGAAATACAAAGCCTGAATGTAACAAACAAAATAAAAGGACTGAATAACGAAATAAATATAAATTTACGTGGAATGCTAGAAACATATAAACATAAAGTTTACAACTAATTAAATAATTAACCAATGTTAATACAAAGTACAACTGTGTATACGGTCATAAGTATGTAGTGTCTTAGATGATATGATAGCAATGAAATCAATTGGACAATGTATATCAAATATAAATCAGTTGTGCGGTGTAATAGATTTCTTCTTGTAACCGAAAGAAATCAAAAAGTTTGCGAAAAGCATTGAACAGATTGTTCAAATAAATATATTCTTGTTTATATATAAAATAAAGAAAACGTAAAATTAAATATAGAGGTAAGAGGTCATGTTACCGAGTTACTTCCGCCAACTTGCCTACTAACCTAGCCACCCATGCATACCTATTCTTGGCTGGCCATTGTGGTTGTCTAAGTGACCATTAGGCCATTGTACATTAGAATAAAAAGTGGCAGAAGTCGCTTCTCACGGTCCCACGTTTAACGAAGGGCTTCATTATTATCTTTAACTCATTAAGATCCTATATATAGGCAGTTAACCATGACGTTAGAAGGACCAGAGGTAAGTGAGTAATACTCTGTAATCCCTCACAACGAGACCTAATTCGACTACTTTAAATAATATAATTATTTTAATGCATACCTAAAGTTTATTTTTTTGAAATAAAAAATTTTGCAAATAAATTATTTTCAAATTATTACGAAAGTGTTCACAGAACAAATAATCTAACTTACTAGATATTTAGTAATTGACTGAAGCATATTGAGAAATCTTCATATCTGTTAGCTATGTATAAGTAATTGAAGAATTAAATTCAGTTTAAAGCTGTTTAAGGTGTAACTATAAAATAAAACCTTTTTACATAACATTTCAATTATCCGATAAGATTCAGGAGTTCTATTTAAAGACAAAAACACATCTTAATATCGTTATAGTCACGTCCAGCTTGATACACATTTGTGAGTTCTTGTTTTTACTTCTAGAATAATTGCTTCTCTTGTTATAGAATTGCATTTTAAATCTATTGAATTTTACTTTCAAATAACAATTAATATCAAATAACTGCTTCCTAGATAGTAAATGTCATGTCTATAACATGATATACATCAAACCTGAAACTTATAACTCAAACTTAGCCACACACGTAATCAAAAACAAACACACATTCCCCACATTAAAAAACGTACACCTAATAAAAAAGTACAAAAAGGCCTCAAAATGACAATCTGGGAACAACTACAAATTTATAAACAAAAAAATAATATCATTAACGAAAAAATACAAATAAAATCGAAATACGATAAGTTATTCAAACTAATAGACAAACTTAACCCCAAAACAAACTTAAAAGACTCTCACAGTGCAGTGAATCCGAAAATAGAACATAACGGTACACCTTGTGACAACGAGAATTCCACACAGCCGCAGACTACTACAACCCCCATTCAGTATGCGCGATGATGGAGACAAGACCTGTCTTTGGAAGTTAACTCGCATAAATACCAAGTAAGATTCTAGTTTAAGTACATATAGTGAAAGTGATATATATATATATATATATATATATATATATATGTATATATATATATATATATGTATATATATATATATATACATATATATATATATATATATATATATATATATATATATATATATATATGAATATTTTTCATAATATTAATTTAATTCCAGACACTTTCTGTTTGCGATTTCTTGCCTGACGTTCTTGGCACCGCCGTGTTACTCGAACCAATCCAGACGTGGTTGGAATTAACGCTCACCCCTGTTTTCTCCTTCCCTTAAAAGACATTTCTAAACTACTTTAAAATACGATGTCCTATATAACGGGAAATACAATACACTTATATAACTATGTTGTTTTGCATTCACAATTACAATTTTTATTATATCTATTTTCTGTCTTGTACTTAGTAATGAAGTAAAATGTAAAAATACATGAAACACTACAAACATATAAACATAAAGTTAAAAAAAATTAATTAATGAACCAATGCGAATACAAAGTAGTCTACAACTGTATATGCGGTCACATGTATGACGTGTCTTGGATGATATGACAACAGTTAAAACAATTTGACACCAATGTATATCAAATATAAATAAGTTGTGTGGTGTAATAGATTTCTTCTTGTTATCGAAAGAAATCAAAAACTTTGTGAAAAGCATTGAACAGTTTGTTTAAAATAAATATATTCTTGTTTGTATATGTTATAAAGAAATCGTAAAATTAAATATAGAGGTAAGAGGTCATGTTACCGATTTACTTCCGCCAACTTGCCTACTAGCCTAGCCACCCATGCATACCTATTCTTGGCTGGCCATTGTGGTTGTCTAAGTGACCATTAGGCCATTGTACATTAGAATAAAAAGTGGCAGAAGTCGTTTCTCACGGTCCCACGTTTAACGAAGGGCTTCATTATTATCTTTAACTCATTAAGATCCTATATATAGGCAGTTAACCATGACGTTAGAAGGACCAGAGGTAAGTGAGTAATACTCTGTAATCCCTCACAACGAGACCTAATTCGACTACTTTAAATAATATAATTATTTTAATGCATACCTAAAGTTTATTTTTTTGAAATAAAAAATTTTGCAAATAAATTATCTTCAAATTATTACGAAAGTGTTCACAGAACAAATAATCTAACTTACTAGATATTTAGTAATTGACTGAAGCATATTGAGAAATCTTGATATCTGTTAGCTATGTATAAGTAATTGAAGAATTAAATTCAGTTTAGAGCTGTTTAAGGTGTAACTATAAAATAAAACCTTTTTACATAACATTTCAATTATCCGATAAGATTCAGTAGTTCTATTTAAAGACAAAAACACATCTTAATATCGTTATAGTCACGTCCAGCTTGATACACATTGGTGAGTTCTTGTTTTTACTTCTAGAATAATTGCTTCTCTTGTTATAGAATTGCATTTTAAATCTATTGAATTTTACTTTCAAATAACAATTAATATCAAATAACTGCTTCCTAGATAGTAAATGTCATGTCTATAACATGATATACATCAAACCTGAAACTTATAACTCAAACTTAGCCACACACGTAATCAAAAACAAACACACATTCCCCACATTAAAAAACGTACACCTAATAAAAAAGTACAAAAAGGCCTCAAAATGACAATCTGGGAACAACTACAAATTTATAAACAAAAAAATAATATCATTAACGAAAAAATACAAATAAAATCAAAAAACGATAAGTTATTTAAACTAATAGACAAACTTAACCCCAAAACAAACTTAAAAGACTCTCACAGTGCTGTGAATCCGAAAATAGAACATAACGGTACACCTTGTGACAACGAGAATTCCACACAGCCGCAGACTACTACAACCCCCATTCAGTATGCGCGATGATGGAGACAAGACCTGTCTTTGGAAGTTAACTCGCATAAATACCAAGTAAGATTCTAGTTTAAGTACATATAGTGAAAGTGATATATATATATATATATATATATATATATATATATATATATGAATATTTTTCATAATAATAATTTAATTCCAGACACTTTCTGTTTGCGATTTCTTTCCTGACGTTTTTGGCACCGCCGTGTTACTCGAACCAATCCAGACGTGGTTGGAATTAACGCTCACCCCTGTTTTCTCCTTCCCTTAAAAGACATTTCTAAACTACTTTAAAATACGATGTCCTATATAACGGGAAATACAATACACTTATATAACTATGTTGTTTTGCATTCACAATTACAATTCTTATTATATCTATTTTCTGTCTTGTACTTAGTAATGAAGTAAAATTTAAAAATACATGAAACACTAGAAACATATAAACATAAAGTTTAAAAAAATTAATTAATTAACCAATGCGTATACAAAGTAGTCTACAACTGTATATGCGGTCACATGTATGACGTGTCTTGGATGATATGACAACAGTTAAAACAATTTGACACCAATGTATATCAAATATAAATCAGTTGTGTGGTGTAATAGATTTCTTCTTATAATCGAAAGAAATCATTAAATGCGAAAAGAATTGAACAGATTGTTTAAAATAAATATATTCTTGTTTGTATATGTTAGAAAGAAAACGTAAGATGAAAAGTAGTTAATAAGGAATAAACATTGTGTGAAACTAATTTTCTGACAAAATAATGTGCAAATAATGAAACTATTATAAATCTGTAGGCAGAGCTTTACTGTTACTGTACGATTATTAAAAAAATATCTCTGAACATTCAAATTCGTAAAAACGTTTAAGAGAGAACTTCAAAATTAAATTTATCAGACAGGTAATTATGTAAGGGCCGTAGTTCTTAAGGGCGTCTAGTTCCTAAAATAGACCTTTTTACTTAAAAACGAAATTTCCAAAACCAGCCGCTCGGGAAAGTACAAAACAATTGTTGTGCTAAAACAGTAGATGGAAGATAAACCAGGATTGGCTGAAGTAAGGAAAGTAAATCATTTATGTAGTAGTCAGGGAGAGAGTTAAGTCGTAAGGAGGGTGTGTAGTTAGGTTTTCTAAGCCGGACAGGGATGAGGGTCTGGCTGGCCAGGATACAGTTTAAAGGCAGACCAAGATTGGATAGACATCGTCATAGGTTTGGATTTAGGACATTATATAACCTTAACCAAGCCGGGTAGCTCCATTTCAGTTGTAAGCGTATTTGTAAAATTCTAATTTTAATTTCACAAAATTCAATAAATTATGTATTTCAATAACATAACACAGTACACTTCAGTATACAATCTAAATAAAACCTAATTTCAAAATAACTTTAACAACTTTTAAGAGTTAAAATTGTACAATGTGTTAAATTTATTTTTTTTGGTGAATACGCGTTCTCAGACAGTATTGTAACCACCAGAGATGCTATAATAGACTAAATTTTCTCCCTCACAAACAATAAATTCAAAATTACTTTTAGTATGGGTTGTAGTTTCAGAGAGAATGATGCTGAAGTCCCTGATTCTTCTCACGGTGGTGGTGGCGTGTGCTCACTGCTTCCTGCCAGAACTTGAGTCCTTTCTCGGTAAGAAAAGCGAGTATGCCAAGTGCAAGAAAGTAAAATCCGTGAAGAAATTCGATTTGGACAGCGTAAGTAACAGAGATCCATATTTAGTATTACGATCCTACAAGACAACATTAACAATTCAATAAATCTAGCTATGTAATTCAATTGACAGTGTTCTTGCTATAAAGGGATTCGTTGTGTTAATAGATGATTTGTTTAAAGATGATAGCGTGTTCGTGCATGCGAGTGTGTATGTTTGTAAATAAATTATTTATATATATATATATATTAAAGCAATGTCTTTCTTTAAATTCCAGCTTGCACTAGAGAAATTATATTTCAAATATGTAGCTATAAATGATCCAACAACTCAAAAGCTTCTCCAAACTCTAGACAGCTGCATTTTAACAATCGATGAGACTGAACAATCACAGGTGTATAACTTTACGGGCAAAGTCGTAGAGTGAGTATATTGACAAAATTAAACTGAGTATAGATAGAACATTATAAAGTTAATTTCACTGTAGTGGTGTAAAATGTGTATCTTGACCATTGTAAAGCGAGGTCCTTGCATTGTCCTTGCACATCCTGTTTCTAATCCTGGACATACTGCTCCAAGTTTTGCACAAACTGCTCCTAGTTTTGACCATACTGCTCCTAGTTCTGCACATTCTACTCCTAGTTCTGTACATACTACTTCTAGTAATGCACATACTGCTCCTATATCTGCACATACTGCTCCTAGTTCTGTACATACTGCTCCTTGTTCTGTACATACTGCTCCTAGTTCTGAACATACTCCTTCTAGTGCTGCACATACTGCTCCTAGTTCTGTACATACTGCTCCTAATTCTGTACATACAACCACCTGGTTCTGTACATATTGCTTCTAGTTCTGTACATACCGCACCTAGTTTTGTACATACTGCTCCTAGTTCAGTACATACTGCTCCTAGTTCTGTACATACTGCTCCTAGTTCTGTACATACTGCTATAAGTTCTGTACATACTGCTCCTAGTCATGTACTTACTGCTCCCAGTTCTGTACATACTGCTCCTAGTCCTGTACATACTGCTAATAGTTCTGCACATACTGCTCCTAGTTCTGTACATACTGCTCCTAGTCCTGTACATACTGCTTCTAGTCCTACACATACTGCTCCTAATCCTGTACATACCGCTCCTAGTTCTGTACATACTGCTCCTAGTCCTGCACATACTGCTCCTAGTCCTGTAATACTGCTTTTAGTCCTGTACATACTGCTCCTAGTTCTGTACATACTGCTCCTAGTGCTGCACATACTGCTCCTAGTTCTGCACATACAACTCAAAGTTTTGCACACACACACTGCTCCTAGTCCTGTTAATACTGCTCCTAGTCCTGCACATACTGATCCTAGTTCTGTACATACTGCTCCTAGTTCTGCACATACTCCTTCTAGTGCTGCACATACTGCTCCTAGTTCCGTACATACTGCTTCTATTTCTGTACATACCGCACCTAGTTTTGTACATACTGCTCCTAGTTCTGTACATACTGCTCCTAGTTCTGTACAAACTGCTCCTAGTTCTGTACATACTGCTCCTAGACCTGTACATACCGCTCCTAGTTCTGTAAATACTGCTCCTAGTCCTGCACATACTGCTCCTAGTCCTGTATATACTGCTTTTAGTCCTGTATATACTGCTCCTAGTTCTGTACATACTGCTCCTAGTCCTGCACATACTGCTCCTAGTTCTGTACATACTGCTCCTTGTTCTGTACATACTCCTTCTAGTGCTGCACATACTGCTCCTAGTTCTGTACATACTGCTCCTAGTTCTGTACATACAGCACCTGGTTCTGTACATACTGCTTCTAGTTCTGTACATACCGCACATAGGTTTGTACATACTGCTCCTAGTTCTGTACATACTGCTCCTAGTTCTGTACAAACTGCTCCTAGTTCTGTACATATTGCTCCTAGTTCTGTACATACTGCTATAAGTTCTGTACATACTGCTCCTAGTCATGAACTTACTGCTCCCTGTTCTGTACATACTGCTCCTAGTCCTGTACATACCGCTCCTAATTCTGTACATACTGCTTCTAGTCCTGCACATACTGCTCCTAGTCCTGTACATACTGCTTCTAGTCCTGTACATACTGCTCCTAGTTCTGTACATACTGCTCCTAGTCCTGCACATTCTGCTCGTAGTTCTGCACATACGGCTCCAAGTTTTGCACACACACACTGCTCCTAGTCCTGTTCATACTGCTCCTAGTCCTGCACATACTGATCCTAGTCCTGCACATACTACTTCTAGTTCTGTACATACCGCTCCTAGTTTTGTACATACTGCTCCTAGTTCTGTACATACTGCTCCTAGTTCTGTACATACTGTTCCTAATTCTGTACATACTGCTCCTAGTTCTGTACATACTGCTATTAGGTCTGTACATACTGCTCCTAGTCATGTACTTACTGCACCTAGTTCTGTACAAACTGCTGCTAGTCCTTTACATACTGCTCTTACTTCTGCACATACTGCTCCTAGTTCTGTACATACCGCTCCTAGTCCTGTACATACTGCTTCTAGTTCTGCACATACTGCTCCTAATCCTGTACATACCGCTCCTAGTTCTGTACATACTGCTCCTAGTCCTGCTCATACTGCTTCTAGTCCTGTACATACTGCTCCTAGTTCTGTACATACTGCTCCTTGTTCTGTACATACTGCTCCTAGTTCTGAACATACCCCTTCTAGTGCTGCACATACTGCTCCTAGTTCTGTACATACTGCTCCTAATTCTGTACATACAACCACCTGGTTCTGTACATATTGCTTCTAGTTCTGTACATACCGCACCTAGTTTTGTACATACTGCTCCTAGTTCTGTACATACTGCTCCTAGTTCTGTACATACTGCTCCTAGTTCTGTACATACTGCTCCTAGTTCTGTACATACTGCTATAAGTTCTGTACATACTGCTCCTAGTTCTGCACATACTGCTCCTTGTCCTGTACATACTGCTTCTAGTCCTGCACATACTGCTCCTAGTTTTGCACATACTGCTCCTAGTTCTGCACATATTACTCCTAGTTCTGTACATACTACTTCTAGTCCTGCACATACTGCTCCTAGTTCTGTACATACTGCTCCTATTTCTGTACATACTGCTCTTAGTCCTGCACATACTGCTCCAAATCCTGTACATACTGCTTCTAGTCCTGTACATACTGCTCCTAGTTCTGTATATACTGCTCCTAGTCCTGCACATACTGCTCCTAGTCCTGTACATACAGCTCCTTGTCCTGTACATACCGCTCCTAGTTCTGTACATACTGCTTCTAGTCCTGCACATACTACTCCTAGTCCTGTACATACTGCTCCTAGTTCTGTACATACTGCTCCTAGTTCTGTACATACTCCTTCTAGTGCTGCACATACTGCTCCTAGTTCTGTACATACTGCTTCTAGTTCTGTACATACCGCACCTAGTTTTGTACATACTGCTCCTAGTTCTGTACATACTGCTCCTAGTTCTGTACAAACTGCTCCTAGTTCTGTACATACTGCTTATAGTTCTGTTTATACTGCTATACGTTCTGTACATACTGCTCCTAGTCATGTACTTACTGCTCCCAGTTCTGTACATACTGCTCCTAGTCCTGTACATACCGCTCCTAGTTCTGTAAATACTGCTCCTGATCCTGCACATACTGCTCCTAGTCCTGTATATACTGCTTTTAGTCCTGTATATACTGCTCCTAGTTCTGTACATACTGCTCCTAGTCCTGCACATACTGCTCCTAGTTCTGTACATACTGCTCCTTGTTCTGTACATACTCCTTCTAGTGCTGCACATACTGCTCCTAGTTCTGTACATACTGCTTCTAGTTCTGTACATACAGCACCTGGTTCTGTACATACTGCTTCTAGTTCTGTACATACCGCACCTAGGTTTGTACATACTGCTCCTAGTTCTGTACATACTGCTCCTAGTTCTGTACAAACTGCTCCTAGTTCTGTACATACTGCTCCTAGTTCTGTACATACTGCTATAAGTTCTGTACATACTGCTCCTAGTCATGAACTTACTGCTCCCAGTTATGTACATACTGCTCCTAGTCCTGTACATACCGCTCCTAATTCTGTACATACTGCTTCTAGTCCTGCACATACTGCTCCTAGTCCTGTACATACTGCTTCTAGTCCTGTACATACTGCTCCTAGTTCTGTACATACTGCTCCTAGTCCTGCACATTCTGCTCCTAGTTCTGCACATACGGCTCCAAGTTTTGCACACACACACTGCTCCTAGTCCTGTTCATACTGCTCCTAGTCCTGCACATACTGATCCTAGTCCTGCACATACTACTTCTAGTTCTGTACATACTGCTCCTAGTCCTGCACATACTGCTCCTAGCTCTGTACATACAGCTCCTGGTTCTGTACATACTGCTTCTAGTTCTGTACATACCGCTCCTAGTTTTGTACATACTGCTCCTAGTTCTGTACATACTGCTCCTGGTTCTGTACATACTGTTCCTAGTTCTGTACATACTGATCCTAGTTCTGTACATACTGCTATTAGGTCTGTACATACTGCTCCTAGTCATGTACTTACAGCTCCTAGTTCTGTACATACTGCTGCTAGTCCTTTACATACTGCTCTTACTTCTGCACATACTGCTCCTAGTTCTGTACATACCGCTCCTAGTCCTGTACATACTGCTCCTAGTTTTGCACATACTGCTCCTAGTTCTGCACATATTACTCCTAGTTCTGTACAAACTACTTCTAGTCCTGCACATACTGCTCCTAGTCCTGTACATACTGCTGTTAGTTCTGTACATACTGCTCCTAGTCCTGCACATACTGCTCCTAGGTTTGCACATACTGCTCTTAGTTATGTACATACTGCTCCTAGTCCTGTACATACTGCTCCTGGTTCTGTACATACTGCTCCTTGTCCTGTACATGCTGCTTCTAGTCCTGCACATACTGCTCCTAGTCCTGTACATACTGCTCTTAGTCCTGCACATACTGCTCCTAGTTTTGCACATACTGCTCCTAGTTCTGCACATATTACTCCTAGTTCCGTACATACTACTTCTAGTCCTGCACATACTGCTCCTAGTTCTGTACATACTGCTCCTAGTTCTGTACAAACTGCTCTTAGTCCTGCACATACTGCTCCAAATCCTGTACATACTGCTTCTAGTCCTGTACATCCTGCTACTAGTTCTGTATATACTGCTCCTAGTCCTGCACATACTGCTCCTAGTCCTGTACATACAGCTCCTTGTCCTGTACATACCGCTCCTAGTTCTCCACTTACTGCTCCTAGTCCTATAAATACTGCTCCTAGTTCTGTACATACTGCTTCTAGTCCTGCACATACTACTCCTAGTCCTGTATATACTGCTCCTAGTTCTGTACATACTAATCCCAGTCCTGTACATACTGCTGTTAGTTCTGTACATACTGCTCCTAGTCCTGCACATACTGCTCCTAGGTTTGCACATACTGCTCTTAGTTATGTACATACTGCTCCTAGTCCTGTACATACTGCTCCTGGTTCTGTACATACTGCTCCTTGTCCTGTACATGCTGCTTCTAGTCCTGCACATACTGCTCCTAGTCCTGTACATACTGCTCTTAGTCCTGCACATACTGCTCCTAGTTTTGCACATACTGCTCCTAGTTCTGCACATATTACTCCTAGTTCCGTACATACTACTTCTAGTCCTGCACATACTGCTCCTAGTTCTGTACATACTGCTCCTAGTTCTGTACAAACTGCTCTTAGTCCTGCACATACTGCTCCAAATCCTGTACATACTGCTTCTAGTCCTGTACATCCTGCTACTAGTTCTGTATATACTGCTCCTAGTCCTGCACATACTGCTCCTAGTCCTGTACATACAGCTCCTTGTCCTGTACATACCGCTCCTAGTTCTCCACTTACTGCTCCTAGTCCTATAAATACTGCTCCTAGTTCTGTACATACTGCTTCTAGTCCTGCACATACTACTCCTAGTCCTGTATATACTGCTCCTAGTTCTGTACATACTAATCCCAGTCCTGCACTTACTGCTCCTAGTTCTGTAAATACTGCTCCTAGTCTTGCACATACTGCTTCTAGTTCCGCACATACTGCTTCTAGTCCTGCACATACTGCTTCTAGTCCTGCACATACTGCTCCTAGTTCTACATACTGCTCAGAGTTCTGTACATACTGCTCCTAGTCCTGCACATACTGCTCCTAGTTCTGTACATACTGCTTCTAATCCTTCACAAACTGCTCCTAGTCCTGCACATACTGCTCCCAGTTCTGTACATACTGCTCCTAGTCCTGTACAAACTGCTCCTAGTTCTGTACATACTGCTTCTAGTCCTGTACATTCTGCTTCTAGTCCTGCAGATACTGCTCCTAGTCCTGTACATACAACTCCTAGTCCTGTACATACTTCTCCTGGTCCTGTACATATTGCTCCTAGTCCTGTACATACTGCTCCTAGTTCTGTACATACTGCTCCTAGTCCTGCACATACTGCTCGTAGTCTTGTACATACTGCTTCTAGTTTTGCACATACGGCTCCTGGTGCTGTACATACTGCTTCTAGTCCTGCACATACTGCTCCTAGTCCTGCACATACTGCTCCTAGTTCTGTACATACTGCTACTAGTACTGTACATACTGCTTCTAGTCCTGCACATACTGCTCCTAGTTCAGTACATACTGCTCCTAGTCCTGCACATACTGCTCCTAGGTTTGCAAATACTGCTCCTAGTTCTGTACATACTGTTCCTAGTCCTTTACATACTACCTCCTGGTTTTGCACATACTGCTCCCAGTTCTGTACATACTGCTCCTAGTCCTGTACATACTGCTCCTAGTCTTGTACATACTGCTTCTAGTCCTGCACATACTGCTCCTAGTCCTGTACATACTGCTCCCAGTTCTGTACATACTGCTCCTAGTCCTGTACAAACTGCTCCTAGTTCTGTACATACTGCTCCTAGTTCTGTACATACTGTTCCTAGTCCTTTACATACTACCTCCTGGTTTTGCACATACTGCTTCCAGTTCTGTACATACTGCTCCTAGTCCTGTACATACTGCTCCTAGTCCTGTACATACTGCTTCTATTCCCGCACATACTGCTCCTAGGTCTGCACATACTGCTCCTAGTTCTGTACATACTGCTCCTAGTTCTGTACATACTGTTCCTAGTCCTTTACATACTACCTCCTGGTTTTGCACATACTGCTCCGAGTTCTGTACATACTGCTCCTAGTCCTGTACAAACTACTCCTAGTTCTGGTCATACTGCTTCTAGTCCCGCACATACTGCTCCTAGGTCTGCACATACTGCTCCTAGTTCTGTACATACTGCTCCTAGTTCTGTACATACTGTTCCTAGTTCTGTACATACTGCTCCTAGTTCTGTACATACTGCTATTAGGTCTGTACATACTGCTCCTAGTCATGTACTTACTGCTCCTAGTTCTGTACATACTGCTCCTAGTCCTTTACATACTGCTCTTACTTCTGCACATACTGCTCCTAGTTCTGTACATACCGCTCTAGTCCTGTACATACTGCTTTTAGTTCTGCACATACTGCTCCTAATCCTGTACATACCGCTCCTAGTTCTGTACATACTGCTCCTAGTCCTGCACATACTGTTCTAGTCTTGTACATACTGCTCCTAGTTCTGTACATACATTTCCTACTCCTGCACATACTGCTCCTAGTTCTGTACATACTACTTCTAGTCCTGTACATACTGCTCCTAGTCCTGCACATACTGCTCCTAGTTTTGCACATACTGCTCCTAGTTCTGCACATATTACTCCTAGTTCTGTACATACTACTTCTAGTCCTGTACATAATGCTTCTAGTCCTGCACATACTGCTCCTAGTCCTGTACATACTGCTGTTAGTTCTGTACATACTGCTCCTAGTCCTGCACATACTGCTCCTAGGTTTGCACATACTGCTCTTAGTTATGTCCATACTGCTCCTAGTCCTGTACATACTGCTCCTGGTTCTGCACATACTGCTCCTAGTTCTGTACATACTGCTCCTTGTCCTGTACATACTGCTTCTAGTCCTGCACATACTGCTCCTAGTTTTGCACATACTGCTCCTAGTTCTGCACATATTACTCCTAGTTCTGTACATACTACTTCTAGTCCTGCACATACTGCTCCTAGTTCTGTACATACTGCTCCTATTTCTGTACATACTGCTCTTAGTCCTGCACATACTGCTCCAAATCCTGTACATACTGCTTCTAGTCCTGTACATACTGCTCCTAGTTTTGTATATACTGCTCCTAGTCCTGCACATACTGCTCCTAGTCCTGTACATACAGCTCCTTGTCCTGTACATACCGCTTCTAGTTCTGCACTTACTGCTCCTAGTCCTATACATACTGCTCCTAGTTCTGTACATACTGCTTCTAGTCCTGCACATACTACTCCTAGTCCTGTACATACTGCTCCTAGTTCTGTACATACTAATCCCAGTCCTGCACATACTGCTCCTAGTTCTGTAAATACTGCTCCTAGTCTTGCACATACTGTTTCTAGTCCTGCACATACTGCTCCAATTCTGTACATACTGCTCCTAGTTCTGTACATACTGCTACTAGTCCTGTACATACTGCTTCTAGTCCTACACATACTGCTCCTAGTCCTGCACATACTGCTCCTAGTCCTGTACATACGGCTCCTAGTTCTTTACATACTGCTTCTAGTCATGCACATACTGCTCCTAGTCCTGTACATACTGCTTCTAGTTCTGTACATACTGCTCCTAGTCCTGCACATACTGCTCCCAGTTTTGTACATACTGCTCCTAGTCCTGTACTAACTGCTTCTAGTTCTGTACATACTGCTTCTAGTCCTGCACATACTGCTCCTACCTCTGCACATACTGCTCCTAGTCCTGTACATACGGCTCCTAGTTCTTTACATACTGCTTCTAGTCATGCACATACTGCTCCTAGTCCTGTACATACTGCTCCTAGTTTTGTACATACTGCTCCAAGTTCTGTACATACTGCTCCTAGTCCTGCACATACTGCTCTCAGTTTTGTACATACTGCTCCTAGTCCTGTACATACTGCTTCTAGTACTGCACATACTGCTCCTAGTTCTGTACATACTACTTCTAGTCCAGCACATACTGCTTCTAGTTCTGCACATACTGCTCCTAGCTCTGTACATACTGCTCCTAGTCCTGTACATACTGCTTCTAGTCCTGCACATATTGCTTCTCGTCCTGTACATATTACTTCTACTCCTGCACATACTGCCCTCAGTTCTTCACATACTACTTCTAGTCCCGTACATACTGCTCCTACACCTGTACATACTGCTCCTAGTTCTGTACATACTGCTCCTAGTTCTGTACATACTGCTCCTAGTCCTGTACATACTGCTCCTAGTTCTTTACATACTGCTTTTAGTCATGCACATACTGCTCCTAGTCCTGTACATACTGCTCCTAGTTCTGTACATACTGCTCCTAGTCCTGCACATACTGCTCCCAGTTCTGTACATACTGCTCCTAGTCCTGTACAAACTGCTCCTAGTTCTGTACATACTGCTGCTAGTCCTGCACATACTGCTCCTAGTTCTGTAAATACTGCTCCTATTCCTGTACATACTGCTCCTAATCCTGTACATACTGCTTCTAGTCCCGCACATACTGCTCCTAATCCTGTACATACCGCTCCTAGTTTTGTACATACTGCTCCTAGTCCTGCACATAGTGCTTCTAATCCTGTACATACTGCCTCTAGTCCTGCACATACTGCTGCTAGTCCTGTCCATACTGCTCCTATTTCTGTACATACGGCTCCTAGTTCTGTACATACTGCTCCTAGTCCTGTATATACTGCTCCTAGTCCTGCTCATACTGCTCTTAGTTCTGCACATACTGCTCATAGTCCTGCACATACAGCTCCTAGTTCCGCACATACTATTTCTAGTCCTGTACATACTGCTCCTGGTCTTGCACATCCTGCTCTTTGTCCTGGCTAATGCTGTTTCTTGTCGCTCAACGTAACAATTTTACAGCATACCATTGTTATAGTTTTTGTTACATTTTATAGGCCCGAAATCATAATTTTTGCAATAAGAAAAGCAAATCAAACATCTAAATAGTTATATTTCATTTACTTCAATTCTAGAGGATAGACAATGTTTTTCTTCATATCACTAGGCGTATAATTATATATAAATTTTAGTTGTCCCAACATCTGAGCACGCAACATATAATTATCGTGGTAAAAGCTCGAATGTTCCCAATTTAATCCAGGAAAGTTCAATGATTGTCTTTGTGCCTTGTTTATGGAATTAATTCATGGAATTAAAACCATCTCTCCTTTGAACTTGCCACCTCTGATTTCTGCCGGGATCAAGTTTGGTGTCAGTTTTTTTGTGGTTATTATGGTTCCGTTACACAGCTTTGTGTGATAGCACAAGTGTGCTAGCAACTGTATATGGATTTTAGCAATTTTAATCAGTTTAAAATAATTAATAATGTCTTTTTGTTGTTACATATAGTGTATTTTTTTTAAATAGTAATTTTAGTAACGCTAGTATAGATATACATTTTAACATTAGACTTATGGAAGGCTGTACACTGCACCACCCTAAGCCTCTGGGACGGAGCCCTATCGATGGATTTTACACCAAACCCCATTTGAACTATCCTGGGAAAATGTTAAACAATCCTTCCAAATTTCATAAATTTTCTGTTCAGTGGTTTAGGCGTTCATCAGACATTACATAGTCACATAAATACATAACTAGGTTTTTGAACAATCCTAAGCCTGTGGGGTGAAGCCCTATGGATGGATCTATATAAAACTTTACAAGCACCATTCTGGGAGTATGATAAACAAACCCTTCAAATTTCATCAATTTCTGAACAGATGTTTAGGCGTTCATCCGATACATACACATATACATCCGTTTTTGAACCATTCTAAGCCTCTGAGGCGAATCCTAAGGATGAAACTACACCAAACATCACACGAACCATCTGGGAAATATGTTAAACAATTCTTCCAAATTTCATAAATTTCTGTTCAGTGGTTTATTCGTCCATAAGATACACACATACATCAGTTTTTGAACCATCCTAAGCCAGTGGGGCGAATCTATGTGGATGGATATGAAACAAACTTTACACGAACCATCCAGGGAATATGTAAATAAATCTCTCCAAATTTCAATTACTTCTTTTTAACGGTTTAGGCGCCCATAAGATAGATATATACACACATACATACATACATCGGATTTTGAACCATCCTAAGCCTCTTTAGTGGAGCTCCGGTAATGGATCTATACCAAACCTCAAGCGAACCATCCCGGGAATATGTCAAACAACTCACCTAAATTTCATAAATTTCTGTTCAGCGGTTTATTCGTCCATAAGATATATACATACATCAGTTTTTGGACTATCTAAAGCCACTGGGGCGGAGCTATACTAAATGTCACAGAAACCATCCTGGGAGTGGGTTAAATAAACCCTCCAATTTTCATCAACTTTTGTTCAGCGGTTTAGGCATCCTTATCATACATACATACACACAAACATTCAGTTTTATAGATATAGATTATTTAAGATAAAGATTCCCATAATCATTTCACTTGCAATTTTTTTTTTACTCAACTTTTATCCACACTGTGACAATGTATAAGTAATACAACGGCCAATGGAATCTAAAATCAGAGCAACAATTACCTGTAAAGAAATGTAAAGTAAATATGTAAGTAAGAGCGTAATGCTGTCATAGCGTAGGCCTACTAGATCTGGTTTTAGATACGTATTTATGAATGTGAGAGGAAAAGAACATCTTTCGATATAAAATAGTTTTACTCTATAAGAGAAAGACATTTTCACTTTGCTTCTCTATTTTTTCAGTGTTGACCAGAAAGTGAAATCGTTCAACGAGACTGGAACCATTCCCGTAGGTAAATATTTCTATAATTATTCATATATATTTCATCTAAATATGTATTCTAAAAACTTATATTGTTTTGATTAGGCTAACCCTATATCATAAGATAAGTTTCGTTGACCTTATGACAGTTGAATTAATCAAAAAATGATCCTTTTTTCATTTAGAAGCTGAGAAGTTCATCAAGGTAGTGTCGTATAAAAAGGATAAATACGCACTAATCTACGTCTGCGCCTCTTACAGTAAGTATGGTTTATTGCTCTACAAAGAGCAAATATTGTCCTGTTAAAGTGTCCTTTCTACAGTTCTCATTGAGCCCACAAGTCATTGCGTTAATTAGTTCTCATTCAGGCAAAAAGTCATTGAATTCTTTCTAGATTTCTTATTGTAACTAGGAGTCAATGCGTACTTTCTACAGTTCTCATTGTGCAAACAAGTCATTCTGTTATTGCTACAGTTCTTATTGTTTCCACATGTCATCGCTTTCTTTCTACAGTAATTCTACAGTTCTCATTGTGGCTACAATTTGTCGAGTCCTTTCTACAGCTCTATATATAGTGAGAAGGCATTCTGTCTTTTCTACTGTTCTCATTGTAGCTATTATGTCCTTTCTGCAGTCCTCTTTTTGTCAGAAGTTATTGTGTTCTTTCTTGAGTTTTTAATGTGGTGAGAAGACATTGTGCCCCTCATATAGTTTGCATTGCAGTTTGCATTTCACAATTCTAATGGTTAATTTGTTTTTTAAGCTAGAATCTATAACGAGTTTACCTATCTATGAATGACTGTTAGTCTTAACAAGCATTTCATCAGTGGTAGTCTACAGTTAACGATTCAATAAACATTTAGGACATCCCTATATTATTAACAATACTGTAATATAAGGAACTAGTAGTCTATAACGCACAATATTCTTTATGTTAAAGGTGTGAAAATGTTAAAACAATCAAACATTAAATAACTTTTTAACAGCATTGTAACAATGTGATTCTGTGCTAAGGGGATACAGTTGGTTAGTGCTAAGAGTTCCTGTTTAACTTTGTGGAAGTAGTTCAGCACTTATGTAACAGCATTTTACCCCTAGTAGCTTAGGATGTCCAAATATTATTCATACTTTATGATGGCGAATATAAATTTATCCAGGGAAGATATTTTTCTAGTCGCGTATGTAAGCCAAAAGTTACGTTAATACCATAATACTTATTATTATAATATATTTAGGTAAATATAAAATATTATTTTAACTTTGTGTTTACAAAGCTTTAGCAGATAGTTGTTAAGTTATAAAATTCTTATACTACTTCATAAAACCTTTGATACAATATTTTTGTTTTTAGACGGCGTTCAATACGTGGGAAGATTTTTAACCGTCAGTAGTCTGATGACTGATGTAACAGCTCCGCTGAAGTTGGACAAGAGGCAACGCTTCAACACAGGACTCTACGGCTTGCCATTCAACTACGTAAGCCTCATCGATAACTAGGTGGCCATAGGACGTTCAACTATTCGCAATTGTGTAGTGATAGAAATATTTTAATTAATCACTTTAACCACTCAGTGGCTTAATCAGATTAACTAATCACTCAGTTAAAGTGATTAATTAAGATTCACCGAATTTAAT
>JBAIZL010000002.1:246355654-246490654 GCA_036971475.1 Prosapia bicincta
TCCTATACATAGGGAGTTACCCATGACGTTAGAAGGACCAGAGGTAAGTGAGCAATACTCTGTAATCCCTCACAACGAGACCTATATCGACTACTTTAAGGGAAAGTGCCACTTTTCTGATAAAAAAATGATTTTTTTTATTGTTTATTATTTTTTTCCATTTTACTCTGTTTAAGATTATATATACTTTTACATACACATGAGATATAGAAATACCATAAAAATAACAAAAATAATGCAGTGATTGAGTTTCAACACGAATATGTGCAGGATCGTGGGACAAGCCAAGGGTTAAATACACCAAGTATCTAGGGGATAGGGACTCTAAAGGATATTCATCTGTGCTAGAAAGTAACCTTATGATGATAGCATAAATATTGATAAATTGGAATGTGTCGGGCATATGCAAAAGCGTCACTCATGGGAACGTGTCTGAGAAAGCTGAAAAAAGAACACAAAAGTAAAACACTTAGTGACAACAAAAGTTTAGGAGGTGCGGGTAGGCTTACAGACGCTAAAATAGACCAGCTACAAAGAGATTATGGGTCAACCATCAGAAATAACCTCACAGACGTTGATGACATGAAACAAGCTATCTGGGCTACATATTTTCACACTCTATCGATTGACAAAAAGCCTTAGCATCAGTTATGCCCCAAGGGAATGGATTCTTGGTGTGGTTATAATAAATCTTTAGAGCTAAAAACTATTTATGAGCACAAAATTTCTCTAGCTGAGCCTATCATGTTAGATATAAAGTCCATATACCGAGACCTCACCAAAATTGAGCTTCTTAGGCGTTGCTTGCACGGCAACACCCAAAATCCTAACGAAAGCTTCAATAGTTGTATTTGGCAAAGGGTAAAAAATACTGGGTTTGTAGGCCTAAAAACTCTTCAATTAGGAATAAGTGATGCTGTGATAGCATTCAATGAAGTCTCGATCAATCGCTAAAGCAAATGTTTTAGATAGAATAGACTTACAGCCTGGGAATTTCACGGTAGAGACTTTAAAACAAATTGATAATATCAGAATACAAAAAGCTGAGAAAGAGACCCAGGAAGGCAACAAGAAGTTGAGAATCAAGAGAAGAATATTTAAGAGGAAGAGGGAAGATGAAGATATGGGAGACTACTGTCCAGGTGGATTTTAATGAAAGAAAAGTACTGTTTTTTTAACTTGTGTTTTCCGTAAACTATGTTTTTTAAACATTTGGTACCAATAACTCGTGAACCATTAGAGCTAGAGACCTGACATTTTTTGTGTGTATTAACATCATTATTACCTAAATAATATCCTGAAAAGAAATATTGCATTTTGTTTCATTTAAGGCCCGAAAAAATTGTATATATTCTGAACATGTGCCAAAATGTAAGACAATTAATAACTTAAAAAAATAAAAATAAATCTTTTATAAGAGATAGTTTTAGAGTATTGTGTTTCCATAGTAATAATAATAATAGCCTAAGAATGTCATTCGGATATCTTTAATCGTTTTAGAGATAATTGTACCTAACTGAACATCAAAACCCCCATTTAATTAACATGGCTGAGTGAAAGTACAGTCTTCCCTTAAATAATATAATTATTATAACGCATACCAAAAGTTTGTAATTTTTTAAAAATGAAATTTCAGAATAAAATATTTTTATATTAATACTAAAATTTTCGCAGATTTAATAAACTAATCTAATAGATATGTAGTCATTGACTGAAGCATAATGAGAAATCTTCATATCAGTTGAGTACTCATGAGTAATTGAAGAATTGAATTCAGTTTAGAGCTGATAAAGGTGCAACTATAAAACAAAACCTTTTTACATAACATTTCAATTATCGCATAAGATTCAGGAGTTCTATTTAAAGACAACACATCTTAGTACGTTATAGTTAAGTCCAGCTTCATACACACTGGTGAGTTCTTGAGTTTACTTCTAAAATAATTGCTTCTCTTGTTATAGAGTTTCATTTTAAATTTATTGAATCTTAATTTCAAATAACTAATTAACCGCTTCCTAGATAGTAAATAGCATTTTTATTATTAATTTACGTCCAGACACTTTCTGTTTGTGAGTTCTTGCCTGACATTCTTGGCACAGTCGTTTTTCAGAAACCAAACCATACTTGACGGGAATTTACCCTATCCCCTATTTTCTCCTCCACATCAAAAACATGTTTAAAACTTTTTTTAAATGCAATTTCCTATATATTGGAAAATGCCGTACTTTATTATGTATTGTTTTTAGCAGTAAAGTAAACTGAATGTCACGAATGTTAACGACGTTAAAGATTAATATACTTGTATAATGTTATAATGGCTTGTTAGAGGCTTTGGTTATATTTGTTTACCTCTTCTTATTTAATAAAATGTAGGCCTAAAGTTAATTTTAAGAATATAAAGCTATAACTATAAATACGAACCTGTAGAATAATGTTACGTTCTATAATTTAGCAGTTCATTTTATACACTTTTATCAGTATATATATATATATATATATATATATATATATATATATATATATATATATATATATATTTATATATTTATATATATATATTTATAAATATATATATATATATATATATATATATATATATATACATATATATATAAGTGTGTGTGTGTGTGTGTGTGTGTGTGTGTGTGTGTGTGTGTGTGTGTGTGTGTTTGTGTGTGTGTGTGTGTGTGTGTGTGTGTGATATTATATATATGTATATACACCGTTCGCTCCCTCTGCATCTATTGTTGGACAACACATCTCTGTTTATTAAATACCAAATTTAAATTTAAATTAAATGCTCTTCAAGTAAATAAAATTACACAAAATAAGCAAGCAACTAAGGTCATCAATATATTTTAAAACGCTAAGCCTTAAAAAATATTTGTTTTTATATCTACAATTCGGTGGATTACAATTTTATATTTACAAATTGGAATAGACCGAACAATACAATAAGTTTCCTATATTTAACAATTGTTAAAGTAATGAAAATTTGTAATATAAAATATTTTAACAGCCAATAATAATATAACAGCCAAAAATGTGATTTTCATATACATTTCATACAGAATCCACAATATATCTAAATGCAATAGTGAGAAAAAGAAATAGGTTATGAAATAGTAAGGATCACTAAATAACTTTAGGTAATTGTTTAGATCAGCGACTGCCGCTCTGATCGGCGAAATGTTTTTATTCCTGGTTAATTTGACCATGCAGAACACGAATCCGATCCTATTTTTTTTTTTTTTTTATTGCGAACATAAATTACATAAAATAAACTAACCTAACCTGACCTAGCCTAGCCTAGCAGCACCTTAGAGGTATTTTAATGGGCACATAATTGATAAAGTACGTGACATTTGTCGACCAATCGGAAATCAACTTGCTGGTTACGTACACACGTTTGTCAATAAGATTCGCGCATTTTTGACGAGAATAAAAACTTTTGCGCAATCAGAGCTTTAGTAAGCAAAGGTTGTTTTAGGTTAGGTTAGTTTATTTTGTGTTTATTTACGTTTACCGTTAAAAATAACTTCAGATTCGTATTCAGCATAATCCAATTGACAGGAATAAAAAATTTCACCGATCAGAGCGGTAGCCGCTGATCCGAATAATTACCTAATTTTAAACTGTTAATATTAAAACAGAACCGTTAGTAAGATTCCAAATATAATAAATAAAATATTAGCACCCTAATAAAGTTTACTTGCATGAGAAAATGTAATATATAACATAGAAGGTAAAAACTGAAGTTATTGTTAGGCTTTAATGACCAAACAAAGAATAAATTAAATGACAGATGATAAAAACCATCTTGAAGGCTATTTCAAACCAGGTATATACAAACCACATTTAGTAGCTACATGAATAATAAATACCTGAAATATAAAGCATGAATATAACAAACTTAATAAAAGAACTGAATAACGAAATAAATATAAATATACGTGGAATACTAGAAACATATAAACATAAAGTTTACAACTAATTAAATAATTAACCAATGTTAATACAAAGTACAACTGTGTATACGGTCATAAGTATGTAGTGTCTTGGATGATATGATAGCAGTGAAATCAAATGGACAATGTATATCAAATATAAATCAGTTGAGTGGTGTAATAGATTTCTTCTTGTAATCGAAAGAAATCAAAAAGTTTGCGAAAAGTATTGAACAGATTGTTCAAATAAATATATTCTTGTTTATATATAAAATAAAGAAAATGTAATATTAAATATAGAGGTAAGAGGTCATGTTACCGAGTTACTTCCGCCAACTTGCCTACTAGCCTAGCCACCCATGCATACCTATTCTTGGCTGGCCATTGTGGTTGTCTAAGTGACCATTAGGTCATTGTACATTAGAATAAAAAGTGGCAGAAGTCGTTTCTCACGGTCCCACGTTTAACGAAGGGCTTCATTAAGATCTTTAACTCATTAAGATCCTATATATAGGCAGTTAACCATGACGTTAGAAGGACCAGGGGTAAGTGAGTAATACTCTGTAATCCCTCACAACGAGACCTAATTCGACTACTTTAAATAATATAATTATTTTAATGCATACCTAAAGTTTATTTTTTTGAAATAAAAAATTTTGCAAATAAATTATTTTCAAATTACTACGAAAGTGTTCACAGAACAAATAATCTAACTTACTAGATATTTAGTAATTAACTGAAGCATATTGAGAAATCTTCATATCTGTTAGCTATGTATAAGTAATTGAAGAATTAAATTCAGTTTAGAGCTGTTTAAGGTGTAACTATAAAATAAAACCTTTTTACATAACATTTCAATTATCCGATAAGATTCAGGAGTTCTATTTAAAGACAAAAACACATCTTAATATCGTTATAGTCACGTCCAGCTTGATACACATTGGTGAGTTCTTGTTTTTACTTCTAGAATAATTGCTTCTCTTGTTATAGAATTGCATTTTAAATCTATTGCATTTTAATTTCAAATAACAATTAATATCAAATAACTGCTTCCTAGATAGTAAATGTCATGTCTATAACATGATATACATCAAACCTGAAACTTATAACTCAAACTTCGCCACACACGCCATCAAAAACAAACACACATTCCCCACATTAAAAAACGTACACCTAATAAAAAAGTACAAAAAGGCCTCAAAATGACAATCTGGGAACAACTACAAATTTATAAACAAAAAAATAATATCATTAACGAAAAAATACAAATAAAATCGAAAAATGATAAGTTATTCAAACTAATAGACAAACTTAACCCCAAAACAAACTTAAAAGACTCTCACAGTGCAGTGAATCCGAAAATAGAACATAACGGTACACCTTGTGACAACGAGAATTCCACACAGCCGCAGACTACTACAACCCCCATTCAGTATGCGCAATGATGGAGACAAGACCTGTCTTTGGAAGTTAACTTGCATAAATACCAAGTAAGATTCTAGTTTAAGTACATATAGTGAAAGTGATATATATGTATATATAAATATATATATACATATATATATATATATATATATATATATATATATATGTATATATATATATATATATGTATATATATATATATATACATATATATATATATATATATATATATATATATATATATATATATATATGAATATTTTTCATAATATTAATTTAATTCCAGACACTTTCTGTTTGCGATTTCTTGCCTGACGTTCTTGGCACCGCCGTGTTACTCGAACCAATCCAGACGTGGTTGGAATTAACGCTCACCCCTGTTTTCTCCTTCCCTTAAAAGACATTTCTAAACTACTTTAAAATACGATGTCCTATATAACGGGAAGTACAATACACTTATATAACTATGTTGTTTTGCATTCACAATTACAATTTTTATTATATCTATTTTCTGTCTTGTACTTAGTAATGAAGTAAAATGTAAAAATACATGAAACACTACAAACATATAAACATAAAGTTAAAAAAAATTAATTAATGAACCAATGCGAATACAAAGTAGTCAAACAACTGTATATGCGGTCACATGTATGACGTGTCTTGGATGATATGACAACAGTTAAAACAATTTGACACCAATTGGATATCAAATATAAATAAGTTGTGTGGTGTAATAGATTTCTTCTTGTTATCGAAAGAAATCAAAAACTTTGTGAAAAGCATTGAACAGATTGTTTAAAATAAATATATTCTTGTTTGTATATGTTATAAAGAAATTGTAAGATGAAAAGTAGTTAATAAGGAATAAACATTGTGTGAAACTAATTTTCTGACAAAATAATGTGCAAATAATGAAACTATTATAAATCTGTAGGCAGAGCTTTACTGTTACTGTACGATTATTAGAAAAATATCTCTGAACATTCAAATTCGTAAAAACATTTAAGAGAGAACTTCAAAATTAAATTTATCAGACAGGTTATTATGTAAGGGCCGTAGTTCTTAAGGGCGTCTAGTTCCTAAAATAGACCTTTTTACTTAAAAACGAAATTTCCAAAACCAGCCGCTCGGGAAAGTACAAAACAATTGTTGTGCTAAAACAGTAGATGGAAGATAAACCAGCATTGGCTGAAGTAAGGAAAGTAAATCATTTATGTACTAGTCAGGGAGAGAGTTAAGTCGTAAGGAGGGTGTGTAGCTAGGTTTTCTAAGCCGGACAGGGATGAGGGTCTGGCTGGCAAGGATACAGTTTAAAGACAGCCCAAGATTGGATAGACATCGTCATAGGTTTGGATTTAGGACATTATATAACCTTAACCAAGCCCAGGCAGCTCCATTTCAGTTGTAAGCGTATTTGTAAAATTCTCATTTTAATTTCACAAAATTCAATAAATTATACATTAAACATAACACAGTACACTTCAGTACACAATCTAAATAAAACCTAATTTCAAAATAATTTTAACAACTTTTAAGAGTTAAAATTGTACAATGTGTTGAACATTTTTTTTGTGAATACACGTTCTCAGACAGTATTGTAACTACCAGAGATGCTATAATAGACTAAATTTTCTTCTTCACAAATAATAAATATACGACTACTGTTAGTATGGGTTGTAGTTTCAGAGAGAATGATGCTGAAGTTCCTGCTTCTTCTCACGGTGGTGGTGGCGTGTGCTCACTGCTTCCTGCCAGGACTTGAGTCCTTTCTCGGTAAGAAAAGCGAGTATGCCAAGTGCAAGAAAGTAAAATCCGTGAAGAAATTCGATTTGGACAGCGTAAGTAACAGAGATCCATATTTAGTATTACGATCCTACAAGACAACATTAACAATTCAATAAAACTAGCTATGAAATTCAATTGACAGTGTTCTTGCTATAAAGGGATTCGTTGTATTATTAGATGATTTGTTTAAAAATGATAGCGTGTTCGTGCGTGCAAGTGTGTAAGTTTGTAAATAAATTATATATATAAATATATATATATATATATATATATATATATATATATATATATATATATATATATGTATATATATATATTAAAGCAATGTCTTTCTTTAAATTCCAGCTTGCACTAGAGAAATTATATTTCAAATATGTAGCTATAAATGATCCAACAACTCAAAAGCTTCTCCAAACTCTAGACAGCTGCATTTTAACAATCGATGAGACTGAACAATCACAGGTGTATAACTTTACGGGCAAAGTCGTAGAGTGAGTATATTGACAAACTTAAACTGAGTATAAATAGAACATTATAAAATTAATTTCACTGTAGTGCTGTAAAATGTGTATCTTGACCATTGTAAAGCGAGGTCCTTGCATTGTCCTTGCACATCCTGTTTCTAATCCTGGACATACTGCTCCAAGTTTTGCACAAACTGCTCCTAGTTTTGACCATACTGCTCCTAGTTCTGCACATACTACTCCTAGTTCTGTACATACTACTTCTAGTAATGCACATACTGCTCCTATATCTGCACATACTGCTCCCAGTTCTGTACATACTCCTCCTAATTCTGTACATACTAATTCTAGTGCTGCACATACTGCTCCTAGTTCTGTACATACTGCTCCTAGTTCTGTACATACCGCTAATTGTTTTTTACATACTGCTCCTAGTTCTGTACATACTGATCCTAGTTCTGTACATACTGCTCCTAGTTCTGTACATACTGCTCCTAGTTCAGTACATACTGCTATAAGTTCTGTACATACTGCTCCTAGTAATGTACTTACTGCTCCCAATTCTGTACATACTGCTCCTAGTCTTGTACATACTGCTCCTAGTTCTGCACATACTGCTCCTAGTTCTGTACATACTGCTCCTAGTCCTGTACATACTGCTTCTAGTCCTGCACATATTGCTCCCAAACCTGTACATACCGATCCTAGTTCTGTACATACTGCTCCTAGTCCTGCACATACTGCTCCTAGTCCTGTACATACTGCTTCTAGTCCTGTACATACTGCTCCTAGTTCTGTACATACTGCTCCTAGTCCTGCACATACTGCTCCTAGGTCTGCACATACGGCTCCAAGTTTTGCACACACACTGCTCCTAGTCCTGTTCATACTACTCCTAGTCCTGCACATACTGATCCTAGTCCTGCACATATTACTCCTAGTTCTGTACATACAGCTCCTGGTTCTGTACATACTGCTTCTAGTTCTGTACATACCGCTCCTAGTTTTGTACACACTGCACCTAGTTCTGTACATACTGCTCCTAGTTCTGAACATACTGCTCCTAGTTCTGTACATACTGCTCCTAGTCCTGTACATACTGCTTCTAGTCCTGCACATATTGCTCCCAAACCTGTACATACCGATCCTAGTTCTGTACATACTGCTCCTAGTCCTGCACATACTGCTCCTAGTCCTGTACATACTGCTTCTAGTCCTGTACATACTGCTCCTAGTTCTGTACATACTGCTCCTAGTCCTGCACATACTGCTCCTAGGTCTGTCAAACGGCTCCAAGTTTTGCACACACACTGCTCCTAGTCCTGTTCATACTACTCCTAGTCCTGCACATACTGATCCTAGTCCTGCACATATTACTCCTAGTTCTGTACATACAGCTCCTGGTTCTGTACATACTGCTTCTAGTTCTGTACATACCGCTCCTAGTTTTGTACACACTGCACCTAGTTCTGTACATACTGCTCCTAGTTCTGAACATACTGCTCCTAGTTCTGTACATACTGCTCCTAGTTCTGTACATACTGCTATTAGTTCTGTACATACTGCTCCTAGTCATGTACTTACTGCTCCTAACTCTGTACATACTGCTCCTAGTCCTGTACATACTGCTCCTAGTTCTGCACATACTGCTCCTAGTTCTGCACATACTGCTCCTAGTCCTGCACATACTGCTCCTAGTCCTGTACATACTGCTTCTAGTCCTATATATACTGCTCCTAGTTCTGTACATACTGCTCCTAGTCCTGCACATACTGCTCCTAGTTCTGCACATACGGCTCCAAGTTTTGCACACACACTGCTCCTAGTCCTGTTCATACTGCTCCTAGTCCTGCACATACTGATCCTAGTCCTGCACATACTACTTCTAGTTCTATACATACTGCTCCTACTCCTGCACATACTGCTCCTAGTTCTGTACATACTACTTCTAGTGCTGTACATACTGCTCCTGGTCCTGTGTATACTGCTCCTAGTTTTTGCACATACTGCTCCTAGTTCTGCACATACTACTCCTAGTTCTGTACGTACTACTTCTAGTCCTGCACATACTGCTCCTAGGTCTGTACATACTGCTCCTAGTCCTGTACATACTGCTTCTAGTCCTGCACATACTGCTCCTAGTTCTGTACATACTGCTCCTAGTTCTGTACATACTGCTCCTAGTCCTGCACATATTGCTCCTAAATTTGCACATACTGCTCCTAGTTCTGTACATACTGATCCTAGTCCTGTACATACGGCTCCTGGTTCTGCACATACTGCTCCTAGTTCTGTATATACTGCTCCTTGTCCTGTACATACTGCATCTAGTCCTGCACATACTGCTCCTAGTCCTGTACATGCTGCTCCTAGTTCTGTACATAATGTTCTTAGTCCTGCACATACTGCTCCAAATCCTGTACATACTGCTTCTAGTCCTGTATATACTGCTCCTAGTCCTGCACATACTGCTCCGAGTTCTGTACATACTGCTCCTAGTCCTTTACATACTGCTTCTAGTCCTGCACATACTGCTTCTAGTCCTGTACATACTGCTCCTAGTTCTGTATATACTGCTCCTAGTCCTGCACATACTGCTCCTAGTCCTGTACATACAGCTCCTAGTCCTTTACATACCGCTCCTAGTTATGCACATACTGCTCCTAGTCCTGCACATACTACTCCTAGTCCTGTACATACTGCTCCTAGTTCTGTACATACTAATCCCAGTCCTGCACATACTGCTCTTAGTTCTGTAAATATTGCTCCTAGTCTTACACATACTGCTTCTAGTCCTGCACATACTGTTCTAGTCCTGCACATACTGCTCCTAGTTCTACATACTGCTCAGAGTTCTGTACATACTGCTCCTAGTCCTGCACATATTGCTCCTAGTTCTGTACATACTGCTTCTAGTCCTGCACATACTGCTCCTAGTTTTGTACATTCTGCTCCTAGTCCTGTACATACTGCTCCTAGTTCTGTACATACGGCTCCTAGTCCTACACATAGTGCTCCTAGTCCTGTACATAATGCTCCGTGTCGTGTACATACAGCTTCTAGTTCTGTACATACAGCTCCTAGTCCTGCACATACTGCTCCCAGTTCTGTACATACAGCTTCTAGCCCTGCACATACTGCTCCTAGTTCTGAACATACTGCTCCTAGTCCTGTACATAGTGCTTCTAGTCTTGCACATACTGCTCCTAGTCCTGTATATACTGCTCCTACTTCTGTACATACTGCTCCTAGTCCTGTACATACTGCTCCCAGTTCTGTACATACTGCTTCTAGCCCTGCACATACTGCTCCTAATTCTGTACATACTGCTTCTAGTACTGTACATACTGCTTCTAGTCCTTCACATACTGCTCCTAGTCCTGTACATACTGCTCCTAGTTCTGTACATACTGCTCCTAGTTATGTACATACTGCTCCTAGTTCTGTACATACTGCTTCTAGTCCTGCACATACTGCTCCTAGTCCTGTTCATACTGCTTCTAGTTCTGTACATACTGCTCCTATTCCTGCACATACTGCTCCTAGTCCTGTACATATTGCTCCTAGACCAGCACATACTGCTTCTAGTCCTGCACATACAGCTCCCAGCTCTGTACATACTGCTCCTAGTCCTGTACATACAGCTTCTAGCCCTGCACATACTGCTCCTAGTTCTGAACATACTGCTCCTAGTCCGGTACATAGTGCTTCTAGTCTTGCACATACTGCTCCTAGTCCTGTATATACTGCTCCTACTTCTGTACATACTGCTCCTAGTCCTGTACATACTGCTCCCAGTTCTGTACATACTGCTTCTAGCCCTGCACATACTGCTCCTAATTCTGTACATACTGCTTCTAGTACTGTACATACTGCTTCTAGTCCTTCACATACTGCTCCTAGTCCTGTACATACTGCTCCTAGTTCTGTACATACTGCTCCTAGTTATGTACATACTGCTCCTAGTTCTGTACATACTGCTTCTAGTCCTGTTCATACTGCTCCTCGTCCTGTACATATTATTTCTACTCCTGCACATACTGCCCTCTGTTCTGCACATACTACTTCTAGTCCCGTACATACTGCTCCTAGTCCTGTACATACTGCTCCTAGTTCTGTACATACTGCTCCTAGGTCTGTACATACTGCTCCTATTCCTGTACATACTGCTCCTAGTTCTTAACATACTGCTTCTAGTCATGCACATACTGCTCCTAGTTCTGCACATACTCCTTCTAGTGCTGCACATACTGCTCCTAGTTCCGTACATACTGCTTCTATTTCTGTACATACCGCACCTAGTTTTGTACATACTGCTCCTATACCTGTACATACTGCTCTTAGTCCTTTACAAACTGCTCCTTGTTCTGTACATACTGCTTCTAGTCCTGTACATACTGCTCCTAGTCCTGTACATACTGCTTCTAGTCCTGCACATACTGCTCCCAGCTCTGTACATACTGCTCCTAGTCCTGTACATACTGCTTCTAGTCCTGCACATACTGCTCCTCGTCGTGTACATATTATTTCTACTCCTGCACATACTGCCCTCAGTTCTGCACATACTACTTCTAGTCCCGTACATACTGCTCCTAGTCCTGTACATACTGCTCCTAGTTCTGTACATACTGCTCCTAGGTCTGTACATACTGCTCCTAGTCCTGTAAATACTGCTCCTAGTTCTTAACATACTGCTTCTAGTCATGCACATACTGCTCCTATACCGGTACATACTGCTCCTAGTTCTGTACATACTGCTTCTAGTCCTGCACATACTGCACCTAGTTCTGTACATACTGCTCCTATTCCTGTATATACTGCTCCTAGTCCTGTACATACTGCTTCTAGTCCTGCACATACTGCTCCTAGTCCTGCACATACTGCGCCCAGTTCTGTACATACTGATTCTAGCCCTGCACATACTGCTCCTAGTTGTGTACATACTGCTCCTAGTCCTGTATATAGTGCTTTTAGTCCTGTACATACTGCTCCTAGTCCTGTTCATACTGCTCCTAGTCCTGTACATACTGCTCCTACTCCTGCACATACTGCCCTCAGCTCTGCACATATTACTTCTAGTCCCGTACATACTGTTCCTAGTTCTGTACATACTGCTCCTAGTCCTGTACATACTGCTTCTAGTCCTGCACATACTGCTCCTAATCCTGTACATACCGCTCCTAGTACTGTACATACTGCTCCTAGTCCTGCACATACTGCTCCTAGTCCTGTACATACTGCTTCTAGTCCTATACATACTGCTCCTAGTTCTGTACATACTTGCCTAGTCCTGCACATACTGCTCCTAGTTCTGCACATACGGCTCCAAGTTTTGCACACACACTGCTCCTAGTCCTGTTCATACTGCTCCTAGTCCTGCACATACTGATCCTTGTCGTGCACATACTATTTCTAGTTCTATACATACTGCTCCTACTCCTGCACATACTGCTCCTAGTTCTGTACATACTACTTCTAGTCCTGTACATACTGCTCCTGGTCCTGCACATACTGCTCCTAGTTTTTGCACATACTGCTCCTAGTTCTGCACATATTACTCCTAGTTCTGTACGTACTACTTCTAGTCCTGCACATACTGCTCCTAGTTCTGTACATACTGCTCCTAGTCCTGTACATACTGCTTCTAGTCTTGCACATACTGCTCCTAGTTCTGTACATACTGCTCCTAGTTCTGTACATACTGCTCCTAGTCCTGCACATACTGCTCCTAAATTTGCACATACTGCTCCTAGTTCTGTACATGCTGATCCTAGTCCTGTACATACGGCTCCTGGTTCTGCACATACTGCTCCTAGTTCTGTATATACTGCTCCTTGTCCTGTACATACTGCATCTAGTCCTGCACATACTGCTCCTAGTCCTGTACATGCTGCTCCTAGTTCTGTACATACTGTTCTTAGTCCTGCACATACTGCTCCAAATCCTGTACATACTGCTTCTAGTCCTGTATATACTGCTCCTAGTCCTGCACATACTGCTCCTAGTTCTGTACATACTGCTCCTAGTCCTTTACATACTGCTTCTAGTCCTGCACATACTGCTTCTAGTCCTGTACAAACAGCTCCTAGTCCTTTACATACCGCTCCTAGTTATGCACATACTGCTCCTAGTCCTGTACATACTGCTCCTAGTTCTGTACATACTGTTTCAAGTCCTGCACATACTACTCCTAGTCCTGTACATACTGCTCCTAGTTCTGTACATACTAATCCCAGTCCTGCACATACTGCTCTTAGTTCTGTAAATATTGCTCCTAGTCTTGCACATACTGCTTCTAGTCCTGCACATACTGCTTCTAGTCCTGCACATACTTCTCCTAGTTCTACATAATGCTCAGAGTTCTGTACATACTGCTCCTAGTCCTGCACATATTGCTCCTAGTTCTGTACATACTGCTTCTAGTCCTGCACATACTGCTCCTAGTCCTGCACATACTGCTCCTAGTTCTGTACATACCGCTCCCAGTCTTGCACATACTGCTTCTAGTCCTGCACACACTGCTTCTAGTCCTGCACATACTGCTCCTGGTTTTGTACATACTGCTCCTAGTCCTGTACTTACTGCTCCTAGTTCTGTACATACTGCTCCTAGTCCTGCACATACTGCTCCTATTCCTGTACATAATGCTCCGTGTCGTGTACATACAGCTTCTTGTTCTGTAAATAATGCTCCTAGTCCTGCACATACTGCTCCCAGTTCTGTACATACAGCTTCTAGCCCTGCACATACTGCTCCTAGTTCTGTACATACTGCTCCTAGTCCTGTACATACTGCTTCTAGTCTTGCACATACTGCTCCTAGTCCTGTACATACTGCTCCTACTTCTGTACATACTGCTCCTAGTCCTGTACATACTGCTCCCAGTTCTGTACATACTGCTTCTAGCCCTGCACATACTGCTCCTAATTCTGTACATACTGCTTCTAGTACTGTACATACTGCTTCTAGTCCTTCACATACTGCTCCTAGTCCTGTACATACTGCTCCTAGTTCTGTACATACTGCTCCTAGTTATGTACATACTGCTCCTAGTTCTGTACATACTGCTTCTAGTCCTGTTCATACTGCTCCTCGTCCTGTACATATTATTTCTACTCCTGCACATACTGCCCTCTGTTCTGCACATACTACTTCTAGTCCCGTACATACTGCTCCTAGTCCTGTACATACTGCTCCTAGTTCTGTACATACTGCTCCTAGGTCTGTACATACTGCTCCTATTCCTGTACATACTGCTCCTAGTTCTTAACATACTGCTTCTAGTCATGCACATACTGCTCCTAGTTCTGCACATACTCCTTCTAGTGCTGCACATACTGCTCCTAGTTCCGTACATACTGCTTCTATTTCTGTACATACCGCACCTAGTTTTGTACATACTGCTCCTATACCTGTACATACTGCTCTTAGTCCTTTACAAACTGCTCCTTGTTCTGTACATACTGCTTCTAGTCCTGTACATACTGCTCCTAGTCCTGTACATACTGCTTCTAGTCCTGCACATACTGCTCCCAGCTCTGTACATACTGCTCCTAGTCCTGTACATACTGCTTCTAGTCCTGCACATACTGCTCCTCGTCGTGTACATATTATTTCTACTCCTGCACATACTGCCCTCAGTTCTGCACATACTACTTCTAGTCCCGTACATACTGCTCCTAGTCCTGTACATACTGCTCCTAGTTCTGTACATACTGCTCCTAGGTCTGTACATACTGCTCCTAGTCCTGTAAATACTGCTCCTAGTTCTTAACATACTGCTTCTAGTCATGCACATACTGCTCCTATACCGGTACATACTGCTCCTAGTTCTGTACATACTGCTTCTAGTCCTGCACATACTGCACCTAGTTCTGTACATACTGCTCCTATTCCTGTATATACTGCTCCTAGTCCTGTACATACTGCTTCTAGTCCTGCACATACTGCTCCTAGTCCTGCACATACTGCGCCCAGTTCTGTACATACTGATTCTAGCCCTGCACATACTGCTCCTAGTTGTGTACATACTGCTCCTAGTCCTGTATATAGTGCTTTTAGTCCTGTACATACTGCTCCTAGTCCTGTTCATACTGCTCCTAGTCCTGTACATACTGCTCCTACTCCTGCACATACTGCCCTCAGCTCTGCACATATTACTTCTAGTCCCGTACATACTGTTCCTAGTTCTGTACATACTGCTCCTAGTCCTGTACATACTGCTTCTAGTCCTGCACATACTGCTCCTAATCCTGTACATACCGCTCCTAGTACTGTACATACTGCTCCTAGTCCTGCACATACTGCTCCTAGTCCTGTACATACTGCTTCTAGTCCTATACATACTGCTCCTAGTTCTGTACATACTTGCCTAGTCCTGCACATACTGCTCCTAGTTCTGCACATACGGCTCCAAGTTTTGCACACACACTGCTCCTAGTCCTGTTCATACTGCTCCTAGTCCTGCACATACTGATCCTTGTCGTGCACATACTATTTCTAGTTCTATACATACTGCTCCTACTCCTGCACATACTGCTCCTAGTTCTGTACATACTACTTCTAGTCCTGTACATACTGCTCCTGGTCCTGCACATACTGCTCCTAGTTTTTGCACATACTGCTCCTAGTTCTGCACATATTACTCCTAGTTCTGTACGTACTACTTCTAGTCCTGCACATACTGCTCCTAGTTCTGTACATACTGCTCCTAGTCCTGTACATACTGCTTCTAGTCTTGCACATACTGCTCCTAGTTCTGTACATACTGCTCCTAGTTCTGTACATACTGCTCCTAGTCCTGCACATACTGCTCCTAAATTTGCACATACTGCTCCTAGTTCTGTACATGCTGATCCTAGTCCTGTACATACGGCTCCTGGTTCTGCACATACTGCTCCTAGTTCTGTATATACTGCTCCTTGTCCTGTACATACTGCATCTAGTCCTGCACATACTGCTCCTAGTCCTGTACATGCTGCTCCTAGTTCTGTACATACTGTTCTTAGTCCTGCACATACTGCTCCAAATCCTGTACATACTGCTTCTAGTCCTGTATATACTGCTCCTAGTCCTGCACATACTGCTCCTAGTTCTGTACATACTGCTCCTAGTCCTTTACATACTGCTTCTAGTCCTGCACATACTGCTTCTAGTCCTGTACAAACAGCTCCTAGTCCTTTACATACCGCTCCTAGTTATGCACATACTGCTCCTAGTCCTGTACATACTGCTCCTAGTTCTGTACATACTGTTTCAAGTCCTGCACATACTACTCCTAGTCCTGTACATACTGCTCCTAGTTCTGTACATACTAATCCCAGTCCTGCACATACTGCTCTTAGTTCTGTAAATATTGCTCCTAGTCTTGCACATACTGCTTCTAGTCCTGCACATACTGCTTCTAGTCCTGCACATACTTCTCCTAGTTCTACATAATGCTCAGAGTTCTGTACATACTGCTCCTAGTCCTGCACATATTGCTCCTAGTTCTGTACATACTGCTTCTAGTCCTGCACATACTGCTCCTAGTCCTGCACATACTGCTCCTAGTTCTGTACATACCGCTCCCAGTCTTGCACATACTGCTTCTAGTCCTGCACACACTGCTTCTAGTCCTGCACATACTGCTCCTGGTTTTGTACATACTGCTCCTAGTCCTGTACTTACTGCTCCTAGTTCTGTACATACTGCTCCTAGTCCTGCACATACTGCTCCTATTCCTGTACATAATGCTCCGTGTCGTGTACATACAGCTTCTTGTTCTGTAAATAATGCTCCTAGTCCTGCACATACTGCTCCCAGTTCTGTACATACAGCTTCTAGCCCTGCACATACTGCTCCTAGTTCTGTACATACTGCTCCTAGTCCTGTACATACTGCTTCTAGTCTTGCACATACTGCTCCTAGTCCTGTACATACTGCTCCTACTTCTGTACATACTGCTCCTAGTCCTATACATACTGCTCCCAGTTCTGTACATACTGCTTCTAGCCCTGCACATACTGCTCCTAATTCTGTAAATACTGCTTCTAGTCCTGTACATACTGCTTCTAGTCCTTCACATACTGCTCCTAGTCCTGTACATACTGCTCCTAGTTCTGAAAATACTGCTCCTAGTTATGTACATACTGCTCCTAGTTCTGTACATACTGCTTCTAGTCCTGCACATACTGCTCCTAGTCCTGTTCATACTGCTTCTAGTTCTGTACATACTGCTCCTATTCCTGCACATACTGCTCCTAGTCCTGTACATACTGCTCCTAGGTCTGTACATACTGCTCCTAGACCAGCACATACTGCTTCTAGTCCTGCACATACTGCTCCCAGCTCTGTACATACTGCTCCTAGTCCTGTACATACTGCTTCTAGTCCTGCACATACTGCTCCTCGTCCTGTACATATTATTTCTACTCCTGCGCATACTGCCCTCAGTTCTGCACATACTACTTCTAGTCCCGTACATACTGCTCCTAGTCCTGTACATACTGCTCCTAGTTCTGTACATACTGCTTCTAGGTCTGTACATACTGCTCCTAGTCCTGTACATACTGCTCCTAGTTCTTAACATACTGCTTCTAGTCATGCACATACTGCTCCTATACCTGTACATACTGCTCCTAGTTCTGTACATACTGCTCCTAGTCCTGCACATACTGCTCTCAGTTCTGTACATACTGCTCTTAGTCCTTTACAAACTGCTCCTAGTTCTGTACATACTGCTTCTAGTCCTGCACATACTGCTCCTAGTCCTGTACATACCGCCCCTAGTTCTGTACATACTGCTCCTAGACCAGCACATACTGCTTCTAGTCCTGCACATACTGCTCCCAGCTCTGTACATACTGCTCCTAGTCCTGTACATACTGCTTCTAGTCCTGCACATACTGCTCCTCGTCCTGTACATATTATTTCTACTCCTGCACATACTGCCCTCAGTTCTGCACATACTACATCTAGTCTCGTACATACTGCCCCTAGTCCTGTACATACTGCTCCTAGTTCTGTACATACTGCTCCTAGGTCTGTACATACTGCTCCTAGTCCTGTACATACTGCTCCTAGTTCTTAACATACTGCTTCTAGTCATGCACATACTGCTCCTATACCTGTACATACTGCTCCTAGTTCTGTACATACTGCTCCTAGTCCTGCACATACTGTTCTCAGTTCTGTACATACTGCTCTTAGTCCTTTACAAACTGCTCCTAGTTCTGTACATACTGCTTCTAGTCCTGCACATACTGCTCCTAGTTCTGTACATACTGCTCCTATTCCTGTATATACTGCTCCTAGTCCTGTACATACTGCTTCTAGTCCTGCACATACTGCCCCTAGTCCTGCACATACTGCGCCCAGTTCTGTACATACTGATTCTAGCCCTGCACATACTGTTCCTAGTTCTGTACATACTGCTCCTAGTCCTGTATATAGTGCTTCTAGTCCTGTACATACTGCTCCTAGTCCTGTTCATACTGCTCCTAGTCCTGTACATACTGCTCCTAGTTTTTTACATACTGCTCCTAGTCCTGCTCATACTGCTCCTAGTTCTGCACATACTGCTCATAGTCCTGCACATACAGCTCCTCTTTCTGCACATACTGCTTCTAGTCCTGTACATACTGCTCCTACTCCTGCACATACTGCCCTCAGCTCTGCACATATTACTTCTAGTCCCGTACATACTGCACATAGTCCTGTATATACAGCTCCTAGTTCTGCACATACTATTTCTAGTCCTGTACATACTGCTCCTGTCCCTGCACATCCTGCTCTTTGTCCTGGCTAATGCTTTTTTTTGTCGCTCAACGTAAAAATTTTACAGCATACCATTATTATAGTTTTTGTTACATTTTATAGGCCCGAAATCATAATTTTTGCAATAAGAAAAGCAAATCAAACATCTAAATATTTATATTTCATTTACTTCAATTCTAGAGGATAGACAATGTTTTTCTTCTTATCACTAGGCGTATAAATATATAAATTTTAGGTGTCCCAACATCTGAGCACGCAACATATAATTATCCGTGGTAAAAGCTCGAATGTTCCCAATTTAATCCAGGAATGTTCAATGATTGTCTTTGTGTCGTGTTTATGGAATTAATTCATGGAATTAAAACCATCTCTCCTTTGAACTTGCCACCTCTGATTTCTGCCCGGATCAAGTTTGGTGTCAGTTTTTTTGTGGTTATTATGGTTCCGTTACACAGCTTTGTGTGATAGCACAATTGTGCTAGCAACTGTATATGGAATGTAGAAGTTTTAATCAGTTTAAAATAATTAATAATGTATTTTTGTTGTTACATATAGTGTATATTTTTTTTAAATAGTAATTTTAGTAACGCTAGTATAAATAAACATTTTAACATTAGACTTATGGAAGGATGTACACTGAACCACCCTAAGCCTCTGGGACGGAGCCCTATCGATGGATTTACACCAAACCTCATTTGAACTATCCTGAGAAAATGTTAAACAATCCTTCCAAATTTCATAAATTTTCTGTTCAGTGGTTTAGGCGTTCATCAGACATTACATAGTCACATAAATACATAACTAGGTTTTTGAACAATCCTAAGCCTGTGGGGTGAAGCCCTATGGATGGATCTATATCAAACTTTACAAACACCATTCTGGGAGTATGATAAACAAACCCTTCAAATTTCATCAATTTCTGAACAGATGTTTAGGCGTTCATCCGATACATACACATATACATCCGTTTTTGAACCATTCTAAGCCTCTGAGGCGAATCCTAAGGATGAAACTACACCAAACATCACACGAACCATCTGGGAAATATGTTAAACAATTCTTCCAAATTTCATAAATTTCTGCTCAGTGGTTTATTCGTCCATAAGATACACACATACATCAGTTTTTGAACCATCCTAAGCCAGTGGGGCGAAGCTATGTGGATGGATATGAAACAAACTTTACACGAACCATCCAGGGAATATGTAAATAAATCTCTCCAAATTTTAATTACTTCTTTTTAACGGTTTAGGCGCCCATAAGATAGATATGTACACACATACATACATACATCGGATTTTGAACCATCCTAAGCCTCTTTAGTGGAGCTCTGGTAATGGATCTATACCAAACCTCAAGCGAACCATCCCGGGAATATGTCAAACAACTCACCTAAATTTCATAAATTTCTGTTCAGCGGTTTATTCGTCCATAAGATATATACATACATCAGTTTTTGGACTATCTAAAGCCACTGGGGCGGAGCTATACTAAATGTCACAGAAACCATCCTGGGAGTGTGTTAAATAAACCCTCCAATTTTCATCAACTTTTGTTCAGCGGTTTAGGCATCCTTATCATACATACATACACACAAACATTCAGTTTTATAGATATAGATTATTTAAGATAAAGATTCCCATAATCCTTTCACTTGCAATTTTTTTTTACTGAACTTTTATCCACACTGTGACAATGTACAACTAATACAACGGCCAATGGAATCTAAAATCAAAGCAACAATTACCTGTAGAGAAATGTAAAGTAAATATGTAAGTAAGAGCGTAATGACGTCATAGCGTAGGCCTACTAGATCTGGTTTTAGATACGTATTTATGAATGTGAGAGGAAAATAACATCTTTCGATATAAAATAGTTTTACTCTATAAGAGAAAGACATTTTCACTTTGCTTCTCTATTTTTTCAGTGTTGACCAGAAAGTGAAATCGTTCAACGAGACTGGCACCATTCCCGTAGGTAAATATTTCTATAATTATTCATATATATTTCATCTAAATATGTATTCTAAAAACTTATATTGTTTTGATTAGGCTAACCCTATATCATAAGATAAGTTTCGTTGACCTTATGACAGTTGACTAAATCAAAAAATGATCCTTTTTTCATTTAGAAGCTGAGAAGTTCATCAAGGTAGTGTCGTATAAAAAGGATAAATACGCACTAATCTACGTCTGCGCCTCTTACAGTAAGTATGGTTTATTGCTCTACAAAGAGCAAATATTGTCCTGTTAAAGTGTCCTTTCTACAGTTCTCATTGAGCCCACAGTTCATTGCGTTAATTAGTTCTCATTCAGGCAAAAAGTCATTGAATTCTTTCTAGATTTCTTATTGTAACTAGGAGTCAATGCGTACTTTCTACAGTTCTCATTGTGCAAACAAGTCATTCTGTTATTGCTACAGATCTTATTGTTTCCACATGTCATCGCTTTCATTCTACAGTAATTCTACAGTTCTCATTGTGGCTACAATTTGTCGAGTCCTTTCTACAGCTCTATATATGGTGAGAAGGCATTCTGTCTTTTCTACTGTTCTCATTGTAGCTATTATGTCCTTTCTGCAGTCCTCTTTTTGTCAGAAGTTATTGTGTTCTTTCTTGAGTTCTTAATGTGGTGAGAAGACATTGTGCCCCTTATATAATTTGCATTGCAGTTTGCATTTCACAATTCTAATGGTTAATTTGTTTTTAAGCTAGAATCTATAACGAGTTTACCTATCTATGAATGACTGTTAGTCTTAAAAAGCATTTCATCAGTGGTAGTCTACAGTTAACGATTCAATAAACATTTAAGACATCCCTATATCATTAACAATACTGTAATATAAGGAACTAGTAGTCTATAACGCACAATATTCTTTATGTTAAAGGTGTGAAAATGTTAAAACAATCAAACATTAAATAACTTTTTAACAGCATTGTAACAATGTGATTCTGTGCTAAGGGGATACAGTTGGTTAGTGCTAAGAGTTCCTGTTTAACTTTGTGGAAGTAGTTCTGCACTTATGTAACAGCATTTTACCCCTAGTAGCTTAGGATGTCCAAATATTATTCATACTTTATGATGGCGAATATAAATTTATCCAGGGAAGATATTTTTCTAGTCGCGTGTGTAAGCCAAAAGTTACATTAATACCATAATACTTATTATTATAATATATTTAGGTAAATATAAAATATTATTGTAACTTTGTGTTTACAAAGCTTTAACAGATAGTTGTTAAGTTATAAAATTCTTATACTACTTCTTAAAACCTTTGATAAAATATTTTTGTTTTTAGACGCCGTTCAATACGTGGGAAGATTTTTAACCGTCAGTAGTCTGACGACTGATGTAACAGCTCCGCTGAAGTTGGACAAGAGGCAACGCTTCAACACAGGACTCTACGGCCTGCCATTCAACTACGTAAGCCTCATCGATAACTAGGTGGCCATAGGACGTTCAACTATTCGCAATTGTGTAGTGATAGAAATATTTTAATTAATAACTTTTACCACTCAGTGGCTTAATCAGATTAACTAATCACTCAGTTAAAGTGATTAATTAAGATTCACCGAATTTAATACACTACAAATTAAAAGAAATATGTTAAAATAAATGAGCATTTAAAAAGGGTTTTTGTAATCATTTAAAACGAAACACCCCTTCACACACAGTAACACTATACTGTAAGTATATATTTAGTACATCGAACGTTTCATAGTAAAATATTTTTATTCTTGTTATTTGAAGCTGTTTGGTTAAGTAGGTTACCACACTAGTGGCCATTACACTATAATAAAATGTGATGTGCAAACCTTCTTTGCTTACATTTTAAGTGGCCTGCTTGTGTTGTGCACTTGGGGTATAGGTTCTTGTTTCAGTGCCCAACAGCACTAGTTTAACTAGAAACGACATGTGATGTGACACATACGACACACACAAATTTACACACAAACAAAAACTCAAACACACACACAAACAAACACACACACACACAAACAAACACACACACACACCAACAAATAAATTTATTTACCTCACTCTAACACACACACACAAAACACAAACACACACACACACACACACACACACACAGACACACACACACACACACAGACACAGACACACACAGACACAGATACACACACACACAAACTAGCTCCGTTTATAAATATTATGAATGTGGTATCTGTGAAATAAAATCCTCTTACAGATATTAAATATGAAAGCTCAATTAGGTCAGCTAAGTATACAGACCTTTATTTTATAGGCTCCCCGTAAAGTCAAATCCGTTTTAAAAAGTTAATTATGTATGTTCTGCTAGGACAGCTCAGTATACAGACCTTTGGATTTTAAGCTCCCCGTAAAGTCAAATTAGAGAAAATGTTAATATATAGGCTATACCTCCTTAGGGCAGCACAGTATAGAGATTTTTAGTATTTAAGCTCCCCGTGAAGTCAAATTAGAGAAAAGGTTAATATATAGGCTATACCTCGTTAGGGCAGTACAGTATAGAGATTTTTAGTATTTAAGCTCCCCGTGAAGTCAAATTAGAGAAAAGGTTAATATATAGGCTATACCTCGTTAGGGCAGCACAGTATAGAGATTTTTGGTATTTAAGCTTCCCGTGAAGTCAAATCAGTTTACAGACATTTCGTTTTTAAAATCCAAGTGAAGTTAAATGATATTACAAATGCTAAATATGTATGCTTGGTTAGGTCCGCTCAGTCTACAGATATGTAGTTTATAGGCTCCCCGTAAAGTCAAATCCGTTTTAAAAAGGTAATTATATGTATGTTCTGCTAGGACAGCTCAGTATAAAAAGTTTTGGTTTTTAAACTTTTCTTGAATTAAAATCAGTGTACAGATGTTACATATGTAAGCTCTGTTAGGCAAGCTCAATATAGGGTTTTTTGTTTTTAACCTACACTTGAGGTCAAATCAGTTTACAGAGGTTAAATATGTAAGCTCTGTTAGGCAAGCTCAATATAGGGTTTTTTGTTTTTAACCTACACTTGAGGTCAAAGTTTACAGAGGTTAAATATGTACGCTATGTTAGGGTAGCTCAGTAATCAGATATTTGGTTTTTAAATTCTCCGTGGAGTCAAATCATTTTATAATTGTTATATATGTATGCTCTGTCAGGCCAGCTCAGTAATCAGATATTTGGTTATTAAATTCCCCGTGGAGTCAAATCATTTTATAATTGTTATATATGTATGCTCTGTCAGGCCAACTCAGTAATCAGATATTTGGTTATTAAATTCCCCGTGGAGTCAAATCATTTTATAATTGTTATATATGTATGCTCTGTCAGGCCAGCTCAGTAATCAGATATTTGGTTATTAAATTCCCCGTGGAGTCAAATCATTTTATAATTGTTATATATGTATGCTCTGTCAGGCCAGCTCAGTAATCAGATATTTGGTTATTAAATTCCCCGTAAAGTGAAATCATTTTATAATTGTTATATATGTATGCTCTGTCAGGCCATCTCAGTAATCAGATATTTGGTTTTTAAATTCCCCGAGGAGTCAAATCATTTTATAATTGTTATATATGTATGCTCTGTCAGGCCAGCTCAGTAATCAGATATTTGGTTTTTAAATTCCCCGTAGAGTGAAATCATTTTATAAATGTTATATATGTATGCTCTGTCAGCCCATCTCAGTAATCAGATATTTGGTTTTTAAATTCCCCGTGGAGTGAAATCATTTTATAATTGTTATATATGTATGCTCTGACAGGCCAGCTCAGTAATCAGATATTTGGTTTTTAAATTCCCCGTGGAGTCAAATCATTTTAGAAATGTTATATGTGTATGCTCTATCAAGGAAACTAAGTATTCAGATAAATGGTTTTTAAACTCCCCGTGAAGTCAAATCAGTTTACAAATGTTAAATATGTAAGCTTTGTTGAATAGGTTCAGTTTACAAACAATAATGGTTAGGGACACTTAAACCAGCTCAGGTCAAAGATGTAAAGTTTGTTAGCTATAGTAAGTCAGCTGATGTAACAGAAGGTTAGTTTGTGGGGACTAGTAAGTCTGATTTTAAGTTTGTATGTTCTGGTATGTCAGATGAGCTTACAGAGGTTGACTGTCTGAACTTTAAGACAGATCAGATTACATTTTTTAGATTCGATAATTATTTTGGTTACTGTCAGCTTACTTTATAAAGATGCTATATTTAAATATTTGAAATATTCAAAGTGTTCTCGATTCCGTACTCTCGTGGCATTTAAGTTACAAAGCTATGTTATAAATATTCTGTGTAATAGAGTTTTGGATTTTACTATAGAAAGCACATCCTTCTAATACGTTCTAGCCAATTTCTACATCCTGACATATCATTGGATAATATTCCTATTTTTGTTGATACACTTGTCTGGATTATTATTCTAACATTGACCCGTGTGATGAAATATTTTATATCAATCGCTTATCCATCTAATACAGCCACAGGAAGTGCGTTGTCTTGATGTATCAACTTACCAGTTGTGTGGAGGCAGACGTGATTTAGCAGCCAGAGTTAAGAGGTCATGTCACCGTGTTACTTCCGCCAACTTGCCTACTAACCTAGCCACCCATGCATACCTATTCTTGGCCTACCATTGAGGTTGTCTTAGCGAGGATTAGGCCATTGTACATTAGAATAAGAAGTGGCAGAAGTCGCTTCTCACGGTGCCACGTTTAAGGAAGGGCTTAACTCTATAATTTCCTATATATAGAGAGTTACCCATGACGTTAGAAGGACCAGAGGAAAGTGGGTAATACTCTGTAATCCCTCACAACGAGACCTAATTCGACTACTTTAAATAATATAATTATTTTAATGCATACCTAAAGTTTATTTTTTGAAATAAAAAATGTTGCATATAAATTATTTTCAAATTATTGCCAAAGTGTTCACAGAACAAATAATCTAACTTACTAGATATTTAGTAATTGACTGAAGCATATTGAGAAATCTTCATATCTGTTAGCTATGTATATGTAATTGAAGAATTAAATTCAGTTTAGAGCTGTTTAAGGTGTAACTATAAAATAAAACCTTTTTACATAACATTTCAATTATCCGATAAGATTCAGTAGTTCTATTTAAAGACAAAAACACATCTTAATATCGTTATAGTCACGTCCAGCTTGATACACATTGGTGAGTTCATGTTTTTACTTCTAAAATAATTGCTTCTCTTGTTATAGAATTGCATTTTAAATCTATTGAATTTTAATTTCAAATAACAACTAATATCAAACAACTGCTTCCTAGATAGTAAAGGTCATGTCTATAACATGATATACATCAAACCTGAAACTTATAACTCAAACTTAGCCACACACGCCATCAAAAACAAACACACATTCTCCACATTAAAAAACGTACACCTAATTAAAAAGTACAAAAAGGCCTCAAAATGACAATCTGGGAACAACTACAAATTTATAAACAAAAAAATAATATCATTAACGAAAAAATACAAATAAAATCGAAAAACGATAAGTTATTCAAACTAATAGACAAACTTAACCCCAAAACAAACTTAAAAGACTCTCACAGTGCAGTGAATCCGAAAATAGAACATAACGGTACACCTTGTGACAACGAGAATTCCACACAGCCGCAGACTACTACAACCCCCATTCAGTATGCCCGATGATGGAGACAAGACCTGTCTTTGGAAGTAACTCGCATAAATACCAAGTAAGATTCTTGTTTAAGTACATATAGTGAAAGTGATATATATATATATATATATATATATATATATATATATGTATATATATATATATATGTATATATATATATATATATATATATATATGTATATATATATATATATATATGTATATATATATATATATATATATATATATATATATATATATATATATATATATATATGAATATTTTTCATAATATTAATTTAATTCCAGACACTTTCTGTTTGCGATTTCTTTCCTGACGTTTTTGGCACCGCCGTGTTACTCGAACCAATCCAGACGTGGTTGGAACTAACCCTAACCCCTGTTTTCTCCTTCCCTTAAAAGACATTTCTAAACTACTTTAAAATACGATGTCCTATATAACGGGAAGTACAATACACTTATATAACTATGTTGTTTTGCATTCACAATTACAATTTTTATTATATCTATTTTCTGTCTTGTACTTAGTAATGAAGTAAAACTTAAAAATACATGAAACACGAGAAACATAAAAACATAAAGTTAAAAAAAATTAATTAATGAACCAATGCGAATACAAAGTAGTATACAACTGTATATGCGGTCACATGTATGACGTGTCTTGGATGATATGACAACAGTTAAAACAATTTGACACCAATGTATATCAAATATAAATAAGTTGTGTGGTGTAATAGATTTCTTCTTGTAATCGAAAGAAATCAAAAACTTTGTGAAAAGCATTGAACAGATTGTTTAAAATAAATATATTCTTGTTTGTATATGTTATAAAGAAAATGTAAGATGTAAAGTAGTTAATAAGGAATAAACATTGTGTGAAACTAATTTTCTGACAAAATAATGTGCAATTATTGAAACTATTATAAATCTGTAGGCAGAGCTTTACTGTTACTGTACGATTATTAAAAAAATATCTCTGAACATTCAAATTCGTAAAAACATCTAAGAGAGAACTTCAAAATTAAATTTATCAGACAGGTAATTATGTAAGGTCCGTAGTTCTTAAGGGCGTCCAGTTCCTAAAATAGACCTTTTTACCTAAAAACGTAATTTCCAAAACCAGCCGCTCGGGAAAGTACAAAACAATTGTTGTGCTAAAACAGTAGATGGAAGATAAACCAGGATTGGCTGAAGTAAGGAAAGGGAAATCATTTATGTAGTAGTCAGGGAGAGAGTTAAGTCGTAAGGAGGGCGAGTAGCTAGGTTTTCTAAGCCGGACAGGGATGAGGGTCTGGCTGGCCAGGATACAGTTTAAAAGGCAGACCAAGATTGGATAGACATCGTCATAGGTTTGGATTTAGGACATTATATAACCTTAACCAAGCCCAGCTTAAGTATACAGATATTTGGTTTTTAAGCACCTCGTTAAATAAATTAGTTTACAAACGATAAATATGTGTGCTATGTTAGGCCACCTAAGTATACAGATATTTGGTTTCTAAACTCCCCGTGGAGTCAAATCAGTTCACAGATGTCAGATATGTATGCTCTGTTGGACAGCTGCGAATACAAGTATTTGGCTTTAAAACTCGCCATGAGGTCGAATCAGTATACAGATTTTAAATATATATGTTCTGCTTGGACAGCTCAGTATAAAAAGATTTGGTTTTTAAACTTTTCTTGAAGTAAAATCAGTGTACAGATGTTACATATGTAAGCTCTGTTAGGCAAGCTCAATATAGGGTTTTTTGTTTTTAACCTACACTTGAAGTCAAATCAGTTTACAGAGGTTAAATATGTAAGCTCTGTTAGGGTAGTTCAGTAATCAGATGTTTGGTTTTTAAATTCCCAGTGGAGTCAAATCATTTTATAAATGTTATACATGTATGCTTTGTCAGGCCATCTCAGTATTCAGATATTTGGTTTTTAAATTCCCCGTGGAGTCAAATCATTTTATAAATGTTATATATGTATGCTCTGTCAGGCCATCTCAGTATTCATATATTTGGTTTATAAATTCCCCGTGAAGTCAAATCATTTTATAAATGTTATATATGTATGCTCTGTCAGGCCATCTCAGTATTCAGATATTTGGTTTTTAAATTCCCCGTGGAGTCAAATCATTTTATAAATGTTATATATGTATGCTCTGTCAGGCCATCTCAGTACCCAGATATTTGGTTTTTAAACTCCCCGTGGAGTCAAATCATTTTATAAATGGTATATATGTATGCTCTGTCAGGCCATCTCAGTAATCAGATATTTGGTGTTTAAATTCCCCGTGGAATCAAATCATTTTATAAATGTTATACATGTATGCTCTGTCAGGCCATCTCAGTATTCAGATATTTGTTTTTTAAATTCCCCGTGGAATCAAATCATTTTATAAATGTTATATATGTATGCTCTGTCAGGCCATCTCAGTATTCAGATATTTGGTTTTTAAATTCCCCGTGGAGTCAAATCATTTTATAAATGTTATATATGTATGCTCTGTCAGGCCAGCTCAGTAATCAGATATTTGGTTTTTAAATTCCCCGTGGAGTCAAATCATTTTATAATTGTTATATATGTATGCTCTGTCAGGCCAGCTCAGTAATCAGATATTTGGTTTTTAAATTCCCCGTGGAGTCAAATCATTTTATAAATGTCATATATGTATGCTCTGTCAGACCAGTTCAATATTCAGATATTTGGTTTTTAAACCCCCCGTGAAGTCAAATCAGTTTACAAATGTTAAATATGTAAGCTTTGTTGAATAGGTTCAGTTTACAAACAATAATGTGTAGGGACACTTAAACCAGCTTAGGTCAAAGATGTAAAGTTTGTTAGCTATAGTAAGTCAGCTGATGTAACAGAAGGTTTGTTTGTGGGGACTAGTAAGTCTGATTTTAAGTTTGTATGTTCTGGTATGTCAGATGAGCTTACAGAGGTTGACTGTCTGAACTTTAAGACAGATCAGATTACAGTTTTTAGATTCGGTAATTATTTTGGTTACTGTCAGCTTATTTTATAAAGAGGCTATATTTAAATATTTGAAATATTCAAAGTGTTCTCAATTCCGTACTCTCGTGGCATTTAAGTTACAAAGCTATGTTATAAATATTCTGTGTAATAGAGTTTTGGATTTTACTATAGAAAGCACATCCTTCTAATACGTTCTAGCCAATTTCTACATCCTGACATATCATTGGATAATATTCCTATTTTTGTTGATACACTTGTCTGGATTATTATTCTAACATTGACCCGTGTGATGAAATATTTTACATCAATCGCTTATCCATCTAATACAGCCACAGGAAGTGCGTTGTCTTGATGTATCAACTTACCAGTTGTGTGGAGGCAGACGTGATTTAGCAGCCAGAGTTAAGAGGTCATGTCACCGTGTTACTTCCGCCAACTTGCCTACTAACCTAGCCACCCATGCATACCTATTCTTGGCCTACCATTGAGGTTGTCTTAGCGAGGATTAGGCCATTGTACATTAGAATAAGAAGTGGCAGAAGTCGCTTCTCACGGTCCCACGTTTAAGGAAGGGCTTAACTCTTTAAAAACCTATATATAGGGAGTTACCCATGACGTTAGAAGGACCAGAGGTAAGTGGGTAATACTCTGTAATCCCTCACAACGAGACCTAATTCGACTACTTTAAATAATATAATTATTTTAATGCATACCTAAAGTTTATTTTTTGAAATAAAAAATGTTGCAAATAAATTATTTTCAAATTATTGCCAAAGTGTTCACAGAACAAATAATCTAACTTACTAGATATTTAGTAATTGACTGAAGCATATTGAGAAATCTTCATATCTGTTAGCTATGTATAAGTAATTGAATAATTAAATTCAGTTTAGAGCTGTTTAAGGTGTAACTATAAAATAAAACCTTTTTACATAACATTTCAATTATCCGATAAGATTCAGGAGTTCTATTTAAAGACAAAAACACACTTAGTATCGTTATAGTTAAGTCCAGCTTCATACACATTGGTGAGTTCTTGAGTTTACTTCTAAAATAATTGCTTCTCTTGTTATAGAGTTTCATTTTAAATTTATTGAATCTTAATTTCAAATAACTATTAAACCGCTTCCTAGATAGTAAATAGCATTTTTATTATTAATTTACGTCCAGACACTTTCTGTTTGTAAGTTCTTGTCTGACATTCTTGGCACATTCGTTTTTCAGAAACCAAACCAGACGTGGCGGGAATTAACCCTATCCCCTATTTTCTCCTCCACATCTAAAACATGTTTAAAACTTTTTTAAAATGCAATTTCCTATATATTGGAAAATAGCGTACTTTATTATGTCCTGTATTTAGCAGTAAAGTAAACTGAATGTCACGAATGTTAACGACGTTAAAGATTAATATACTTGTATACTGTTATAATGGCTTGTTAGAGACTTTGGTTATATTTGTTTACCTCTTCTTATTTATTAAAATGTAGGCCTAAAGTTAATTTTAAGAATATAAAGCTATAACTATAAATACGAACCTGTAAGATAATGTTACGTTCTATAATGGAACAGTTATTTTATACACTTTTATCAGTATATATATATATATATATATATATATATATATATATATATATATATATATATATATATAAGTGTGTGTGTGTGTGTGTGTGTGTGTGTGTGTGTGTGATATTATATATATTTATATACACCGTTCACTCCCTCTGCATCTATTGTTGGACAACATATCTCTGTTTATTAAATACCAAATTTAATTTTAAATTAATTGCTCTTCAAGTAAATGAAATTACACAAAATAAGCAAGCAACTAAGGTCATCAATATATTTTAAAACGCTAAGCCTTAAAAAATATTTTTTTTTATATCTACAATTCGGTGGATTACAATTTTAAATTTACAAATTGGAATAGACCGAACAATACAATAAATTTCTTATATTTCACAAATGTTAAAGTAATGAAAATTTGTAATATAAAATATTTTAACAGCCAATAATAATATAACAGCCAAAAATGTGATTTTCATATACATTATCATACAGAATCCACAATATATCTAAAAGCAATAGTGAGAAAAAGAAATAGGTTATGAAATAGTAAGGATCACTAAATAACTTTAGGTAATTGTTTAGATCAGCGACTGCCGCTCTGATCGGCGAAATGTTTTTATTCCTGGTTAATTTGACCATGCAGAACACCAATCTGAGGCTATTTTTTTTATGGCAAACATAAATTAACATAAAATAAACAAACCTAACCTGACCTAGCCTAGCCTAGGCAGCACCTTAGAGGTATTTTAATGGGTACATAGTTGATAAAGTACGTGAGATTTGTCGACCAATCGGAAAGCATCTTGCTGATCACGTAACATAAGTTTGTCAATAAGATTCGCGCATTTTTGACGAGAATAAAAACTTTTGCGCAATCAGAGCTTTAGTAAGCAAAGGTTGTTTTAGGTTAGGTTAGTTTATTTTGTGTTTATTTACGTTTACCGTTAAAAATAACTTCAGATTCGTATTCAGCATAGTCAAATTGACAGGAATAAAAAATTTCACCGATCAGAGCGGTAGCCGCTGATCCGAATAATTACCTAATTTTAAACTGTTAATATTAAAACAGAACCATTAATAAGATTCCAAACATAATAAATAAAATATTAGCACCCTAATATAGTTAACTTGCATGAGAAAATGTAACATATAGCATAGAATGTATAAACTGAAGTTAATGTTAGGGTTTAATGGTCAAACAAAGAATAAATTAAAAGAAAGATATGAAAGGGTATTTAAAACCAGGTATATACAAACCAAATATACCAAATACAAACCATATGAATGTAGTGTCTTGGATGATATGACAGCAGTGAAATCAATTGGACAACAATGTATATCAAATATAAATCAGTTGTGAGGTGTAATAGATTTCGTCTTGTAATCGAAAGAAATCAAAAAGTTTGCGAAAAGCATTGAACAGATTGTTCAAATAAATTTTTTCTTGCCTATATATATATTACAAAGAAAACGTAATGAAATATAGTTAATAAGGAATAAACATTGCGTGAAACTAATTTTCTGACAAAATATATTCCAAATAAACTATTTCCAATCTGTGGCAAAGGATTACGGTTTGTGGTTGAAAAAATGTCTATGAACATTAAAATTCGTAGAAACATATGAGTGAGAACTTCAAAATTAAATTTATCAAACAAGTAAATATATAAGGAAGTAGCTGTTAATATCGTCCATTTCCTAATAGGGATGGTCGATTCAGTGACTTTAACAGATCGGTGATTTTAGTGACAGCGCCGTCATCAGTGTTTTTTACCCGTGACTTTAGTACTGGTGGCCAGGGATACTGAGACAGATCTGTATCTACCAATAACAGACAGGCATACCGCACTGGTGACGAAAGACAGTGCCGGTGACATTGATATTAGGAAGTTACTGCAACATATACTCTAGTATAATAAATTATATAACCTTAACAAACTACAACATAACAGTTTATTTACAACTTAGGGTTTAGTTACAAAATACAGTTTATTTATAGAATTGGATGATTGTATTAACAAAAAGGATTTTTCAGATCTTTTCAAGACTTAACCGAGATCTATTGTCATCTAACCTCAGTTTTCTAACCTCTAATTTTCTTCTTCACAAACAATAAATATAAAATTACTGCCAGTGTGCGTTGTAGTTTCAGAGAGAATGATGCTGAAGTCCCTGCTTCTTCTCACGGTGATATTGGCGTGTGCTCACTGCTTCCTGCCAGGACTTGAGTCCTTTCTCGGTAAGAAAAGCGAGTATGCCAAGTGCAAGAAAGTAAAACCCGTGAAAAAAATCGATTTGGACAGCGTAAGTAACAGACATTTATGTTTAGAGTTACGAACCCATAAGACAACATTAACACCTCAATAAATCAATATTATAAAATCAATTGACACTGTTCTGACACTGTGAAAGAGATTCGTTGTACTAATAAAAAGTTGATTGCGTGTGCTTGAGTGAGAGTTTTTATGTTTTTGAATTACTTGTAAAATATGTTGAAAGCGATGTTTTTCTTTAAATTACAGATTGTAGGAAAGAAGATATATTTTAAATATTTAGCAGTTAATGATCCAACCGCCCAAAAAATGGTCCAAACTTTCGACAGCTACATTGTCACAGTGAGCGAGACTGAACAACCACAGGTGTATAGCTTAACGGGTAAATTGGTATAGTGAGTATCTTGAGCAATTTAAAGTGAGTATAAAGAGCATTGTACTTAGATATATTCAACCCTACAACTGGTGCAATCCCACAGTGATGTTTTTGATTTTGGCCTTGCACATCATATATCTTTAAATTTGTTAAAAGTAAATAACGTAGAATGTAGGATATATATATATATATATATATATATATATATATATATATATATATATATATATATATATATATTATAACATGAAGTACGAGGCTTTAGATTAAATTAAGTTAAAATAATCATCTGTAATCATTGCTAAAATAATCATCTGTAGAATTAAGCAAGGAAAAACACAAATAGTTTTTCTAGTGCGGACAAAGCAGGTACCATATCAATATCCTTTCCAGGAAAGCTATAAGTTGAGTCCGGCAACCATAGACAATAGAGAAGGGTCCATAGTGGTTGAGACGGGAAATCCAGCGGCCGATATAGCCTGGGAAAATAACCGTGTACCGTTAGGTTTAGCTAATTGTAGAACTGTGGGAAACTTACAAAGAACGTGTTGGTGGCAGTGGGAATGATTAGATTTTGAATAAAAACTAAATGATCGGGAGTTTAAGTTATGTTTGAGGAGAGTCTGAGAAAAAGGCAGGCAGGTTGGTGGGGACCAGGACGGAAATGTTGTAAAGGGAGAAATTGATTAAATGAAGTAAAGAGTTTTTTTTATAAGTAAAATTTAGAAAAGTGCGACGTAAAGTTTTTTTTTGGAATATAATAGTAAGTTTTTTTTGTGTCAAGTGTAAGCGCTGAAGTGAACAAACCAGGATTCCAGGGACTCTTCAGAACAAGAAGTATTATTTGAATATAAGTGTAGCCAACAGACATCTATCTTTTAGTTCAGAACAAATTTTAATTTCATCAAAATTTATAAAAATTATTCTAGTTTCACCATTTCTAATTTAAAAGCAAAGTTCCCGTAAAAGCGACCCGAGAGCAAGAATAAAATTGTAATACTGTTTTTATTTGGTTATGTTATTTTAGTAGAAATCTAAAGCCTCAGAAGTCCATCTTTTATCATTGTAGTATTAGTTAAGATATCAATCCTGTCACTGCAAAAAATTAATATAAATTTGGAATAATGTGTAGAGTTAATTGAAGAGAATAAAAATGTAAGTGATGTTTAAAAATTGATAAGATTTTTAATTCTTTATAAACCTGAAGGTGTGACATTAATAGGTAAGGCAAATAAATAACATTTAAATATAAATATAATTATAACAAAAGGTAAGTTTTAATATATATATATATATATATATATATATATATATATATATATATATATATATATATACTAGAGAAAAGGACTATGTCATAAATTAAGATTCTTGACTAACCTCCAGAGATGCTATCCTTAAGCAACAGAGACCATAACTCAATAACAAAAAAGTAAGTTCAGTACGCACGCGTCACGTTAGTCTCCCTGGTATACCAAGTTGAGTAGGCACGCCTATCTTGAGCTATTTAAAGTGAGTATAAAGAGCATTCTACATAAATATATTTACCCTACAACTGGTGCAATCCTACAGTGACGTTCTTGATTCGGGCCAGGGACATCATATATTTTTAAAATTTGTTAAAAACACATGAAGTAGTATATATATATACAGTAGAGAGTATATAGTAGAGTGTATATATATATAGTAGAGAAAAGGACTATACAGTAAATTAAGATTTTTGATTAACCTCCTGAGATGCTATCCTTAAGTACAGATACCATAACTCAATAACAAAACCGTAGTTTCAGTACGCACATGTCACATCAGTCTCCCTGCTGGTATAGACTACCTATTGTTCGATTCAAAATTATGGCCCCTGAGTTTAAAGTGTCATGGAATGTAAACAAAAAAAGATATCACTATGAGAGTTACATTGAAATTTTTGTAATTTAATTGGGCGTTTAGGCATGTACAAAATATTTTTTTTCTAACTATAACTTCCTTTTTTATTTTTTAGTTGGAATAAAAAAAGTACCGGTTTTTGAGTGCTTTTCAACCAAGCCGTAACTTTAAAAAATCATGTTAACAATTTGAACTCCGATCGAAACCAAATTTCAACGCAATATATTTACAAGGGTTCTTTAATATTTTACATAATTTTATGTTGTTAGAAAAAAAGTTGTTATCAAATTTCCAAGATAACATTTTCTCTTGACAGAACAGACGGAAAAATTTGACTTTTCTTGCGTTATGTAGATTTTACAGTAACTAACTTGGATATGTTATGTGGTAAACTACAACAAAACTCGTTTAGTTTATACGAAGATTTATTTGAAGAGGAATCTTGATTTACCAAGGGCGGCTCCTTCTTGACGGGACTCGCTTAGCGCTCGGCAGCCAGAGGTGCGGTGTTGCCACGATGACACGGCCAGCGATCACTGGACAAAGCCGCCCGCTATTAACGTAGGTTTTGCTAGCCTTTTTATTTCATATTTTTACCATCTTCCATCACCTTTTCTCATGAGGGCTTTGGACCTCCAACGGCAGGTTTCAAAATGGTACAGTATTTACAAATATTTCCAACAAAGTAATTTAACTTTACTATATACAGTTACATAACAATTTTACTTATATATGTTTCATCTGCTGACTCGTCTTATCCTTCATATTTACAAATTACATCTGCTGAATCGTCTTGTCTGTAATATATACAAAATAGTTGAATAATATACAGTTTCTTGATGTATATATCATTAATCAAAATGTCTCATCATCAGTTGCAATGAGTCACAATGTGGAAATATTTCAACACTAGTTGGAATTCCCGGGCGATTGGCCGCGTCATCGTGACAAAACCGCAACTCTGGCTGCCGAGCGCTAAGCGAGTCCTGTTAAGAAGGAGCCGCCCTCGGTAAATCAAGATTCTTCTTCAAATAAATCGTCGTATAAATTAAACCTATTTTGTCGTAGTTTACCACATAACATATCCAAGTTAGTTACTATAAAATCTACATAACGAAAGAAAAGTCAAATTTTTCCGTCTGTTCTGTCAAGAGAAAATGTTATCTTGGAAATTTGATAAGTTTTTTTTCTAACAACATAAAATTATATGAAATATTAAAGAACCCTTGTAGCTATATTGTGTTACAATTTGGTTTCGATCGGAGTTTAAATTGTTGACTTATAATTTTTTAAAGTTACGGCATGGTTGAAAAGCACACAAAAACCGGTACTTTTTTTATTCCAACTAAAAAATAAATAGGAAGTTATAGCTAGAAAATAATATTTTTTACATGCCTAAACGCCCAATTAAATTACAAAAATTTCAATGTAACTCTCATATTGATATCTTTTTTCGTTTACATTCCATGACACTTTAAACTCAGGCGTCCATAATTTTGAATCGGACAATAAATGAGGACGCACGCCTCTCGTGTGAAGGCAGTTTCAGTGCACAAATCCTCGTCCACCTGCAAACCCTCTCGGCCCCTAAAGAGACCGCTAGAACCAAAAAACCCCCTCTGAGAGCCTTAAAAAAGCATTAAAAACTCACTTTTACAAAATGTCAATACAAAATAACTAGTATATACGGGCTATAATGTTAGGACGTAATTATACATTACAAACCTTTAAACAAAAAACGGAAAGGTTTATGTCTTTTTTTCAGCAATGATTTCTCAGTTTGAAAGCTGAGATAAAAGTGAACAAAGTGAGTATTGCTGGGAATTTCAACGGGATTACGAAGAAAAAACCTTCCAACTTCTCTCCACAACAAAATCAATACCAGCATAGTACTTTGGGTGTACAAAAAATATGGGATATTGGGGAAGAGGAGGTTACTGTAGCCGAAAAATGGCAGTGCATCTCTTTAAGCTGAAGGATGGATGGCCTAAACTCAGTACGAATTCCAATCGAACTATACAAACTGATTTCTTTAATTGAGAATCTTCTGGCACATACTGCTCTTAGTCCTGCACACCTTACTCCTTGTCCTGGCCCATTCTACAGCTTATCCTGGTTTATGCAGCTCCTATTTGCACATACTGCTCCAGGTCATGCACATACTGCTACTAGTACTGCATATATTAATCCTAGTCCTCGCACATACTTCACATACTTCTCCTAGCTCTGCACATACTGCTCTTAGTAATCCACATACTGCTCCTAGTCATTCACATACTGCTCTTAGTAATCCACATACTGCTCCAGGTCATGACATATATTAATCCTAGTCCTCGCACATACTTCACATACTTCTCCTAGTTCTGCACATACTGCTCTTAGTAATCCACATACTGCTCCTAGTCATTCACATACTGCTCTTAGTAATCCACATACTGCTCCAGGTCATGCACATACTGCTACTAGTACTGCATATATTAATCCTAGTCCTCGCACATACTTCACATACTTCTCCTAGTTCTGCACATACTGCTCTTAGTAATCTACATACTGCTCCTAGTCATTCACATACTGCTACTAGTACTACATATATTAATCCTAGTCCTGGCACATACTTCACATACTTCTCCTAGTTCTGCGCATACTGCTCTTAGTAATCCACATACTGCTCCAGGTCATGCAAATACTGCTCTTAGTAATCCACATACTGCTCCAGGTCATGCACATACTGCTACTAGTACTACATATATTAATCCTAGTCCTGGCACATACTTCTCCTAGTCCTGCACATACTGCTCCTAGTCCGACACATACTGCTCTTAGTAATGCACATACTTTTGTTAGTCCTGCACACTTGCTATTTGTCCTGGCACATTCTACTACTTACCCTTGCAAATCCTTTTTTTATTCCTGCACATACTTCTCCTAGTGCAAAACAAATTGGTCCTAGTCCTGAACATACTGCTCCTAATCCGACACATACTGTTTCTAATCCTACACATACTCTCCCTAGTCCTGCACATACTGCTCCTAGTTTTGCACATACTGCTCGTATTCCTGCACGTTTTGCCCCTAGTCCTGCAAATACTGTTCCTATTCCTGTACATACTGCTCCTAGTTTTGCACATACTGCTCGTATTCCTGCATATTTTGCTCCTAGTCCTGCACATACTGTTCCTAGTCCTGCACATACTCTTCCTAGGTTTTCACATACTGGCCATAGTCCTGCACATACTGCTCCTAGCCCTGAACATACTGCTCTTAGTCCTGCACATACTCTTCCTAGGCCTTCACATACTGGTCATAGGCCTACAGACACTGCTCCTAGTCCTGTACATACTACTCCCTATCCTGCACATACTGCTCCTATTCCTGGCAGACACTATTTCTAGTCCTGCAAATACTGCTCTTATTCCTGGAAATGTTACTGCTATGCCCTTGCACATCCTGCTTCTTGTCCTGCACATACTGTTCCTAGTCCTGCATATCAACGTAACAATTTTACAGCATACCGTCATCCTCATGTTTTGTTACATTTTATTTAATTATTTAAGATAAAGATTCACATATACCTTTCACTTTTATAGCAATACATATTTTTGTTATTGGAATTCTATGCACACTTTGGCAATGTATAACTAATACAGTTGCCAATGGAATCCAAAATCAAAGTAACAAATACCTGTAATGAAAAGTTGAGTAAATAAATAAGTAAGAGAGTAATGCTGTCATAGCGTAGGCCTACTAGATCTGGTTTTTTATACGTAACCATGCATGTGAGAGGAAAAGAACATCTTTCGATATAACATAGTTTTACTCTATAAGAGAAAGACATTTTCATTTTGCTTCTCTACCTTTTCAGTGTTGACCAGAAAGTGATATCATTCACCCAGAATTTCACCTTTCCCAAAGGTAAATATACCTATAATTAATTATAGCTCACTGGTATGTATCAAATTTGCTTCAAAAATGAAAACAACTGATTTTAGTCAATTGCAATGCCCTGTATTCAGATCTGTTTTTAGTTTTTTTCTATCACGTCATTTTTTTACGTAATTTAAAAAAATGTATAATAATAATTTACACAATTACTTCACATATGGGTACCTATAATGAATTTAAACCTCTATATGTGTTTATTTGTTAACCAGAATATATTTTTTAAATAAACGAGGATGTTATAATTCAATGTAATTATAATGACAATTTAAAAAACTTACGTAGTGTTTACATCACACTTGAGAACTTATGCCGTTTTGACATTCTTCTATGACGGTCGAGGGAATTTCTCTTTAGGCACCAGCAGTAATCTGCCATCATTGTTTCATTCCAATTTCCCTGGTATCTTGTTTGCAAGGTTTTAATGTCCTGTCGAATCTTTCACCCTGTTCCTCACTCACCGCACCCAGATTTTCGGGGAAATAGTCGATATGGCTATATAGAAAAAGTACTTTCATACTTATTTTACAGCCCAAGGCTTTGAAATGTCCTAAACATTCCTCAACAATTTCCCTATAATTTTCGGCTTTATTGTTCCCAAGAAAGTTTTCGGTTACTCTCTTAAACGCCAACCATGCAGAGGCTTCGAGTTCATTAATCGAGAAAATGAAAGCACGGTCTCTCATGAGTTCTCGAATTTGTGGTCCATCACCAGCTTTCTGTTTCGCGTCACTTTTATTTTGAAATTTTGTTTGAAGGTACAGATAAATATTGCTTTCATTACTTAAGCTTGTCACGAACTGCTTCATAAGTCCAAGTTTTATATGAAGAGGAGGCAATAGAGCTTTCTCTCTAGAAATTAGAGGTTCAGACAGTACATTTTTTTCTCCTGGTGCAAGATTCATTCTTAGGGGCCAGTTTTTTCTTTCCCTGTGCTCAGATTGCGCTCTGTTATCTCACTCAAAGAGAAAGCAGAAATACTCAGTGAAACCGGATTGTAGGCCAATAAGTATCGTCAGTGCTTTAAAATCCCCACACACTGTCCAGGAATGCTTACGTTACTCAATTTTATCTAGCATCAGTTTAAGGTTATTATAAGTTTCTTTTAAATCAACAGAGTATGCAAGAGGAAATGAAGGGAGTAAATTTCCATTATGAAGCAATACTCCTATAGAAATTCTCAAAGAACTATCTACAAAAAATCTCCAATCAGCAGGATTATATTGAACACCAAGTGCCATAAATAAACCTTCTATATTTTTGCAGTATACAAGTTTATCTGTTTTAGCCAAGATAGGTATGAATTCCCTCTCTCTATACCTGAGCCATGAAAATGTTGTGCCGGGGATAGTAAATTCTTTTCTTTTAATCGTGATCCTAAAAGTTCTGCAGTAATTTTGGGGAGGTTTAAGTCTCTGACTAAATCGTTGAGCTCACTCTGTGTGAATTGTTCGGGCAAATGATATGACTCACCTGTTTCAAAAGTGGGATCAGGATTTGACAATGGCTCAGATTCAGATTCGGAGGAGTATGTACTACCCATATTCTGAGGAGTAGATGGAATTGGCACTTGAATACTATGGGGAAATGGTTGAATCGCTGATTTCAAATTAGGATATTTTACTGAATGTTTGTTTTTTAGTATTTATGGCATGAATATTTGTCAAACAAAAGTAACAGTCACTTACTTGATCGTGAGGTTCGCGCCACACCATAGGAATACCGAAGGGTAATGATTTCCGTTTACCTTTCACCCGGTGATTAATATTTGCACTGCAAGTATTGCACACATAATGCGGTGCCCATACCTTGTCCTGACTGATACCAAGCTAAATACCAAAACAAGCCTGATAAGCTTTCTTGTAGAATTTAGTAATATTTCTTCTTTGTTTTTTAAAGGTATAATTGCCACATGTATAACAGAAACACGTAGTTTGTGTATAAAGAACCGAAATAAATATAGGTTTATAGTGTAGATCAATACTAGGAAGTCCATCACATTTTTTTATAAAAGTATGAATTTGAGAATATTTATTCTTATGATTAAAAAACAATTGACGTGATAGAGAAAAACGTAAAACAGATCTGAATTCAGGGCATCTCAATTGACTAAGGTCAGTTGTTTTCACCCTCGAAGCAATTTTTTTTTAAATGCATACCAGTATTATTCTTGTCTTACGGATATGTAATATATATATATATATATATATATATATATATACATATATATATATATATATATATATATATATATATATATATATATATATATATATATATATATATATATACATATATAAATAAATAAATATATATATATATATATATATATATATATATATATATATATATATATATATATATATATATATAATATGAGGCGATGTAAAATAATCTTCCGAAATATTTGTTTCCATTAGTTTTTAACCATTAGTAGTTAGTAAGTTAGCAAGCGTTACTTATTTGGCTACAATATTTTGGTTTAGTGTATTATATAAACTAAATAATAATAGTCGGAAGGGTCGTTAACACAGTCCTACACCAATGAAAATACTTAAAATAACGAACAAAAGGATGGTTTATGAACCTAAAATACCAGCTACTGTATTTGTAAAGAATGTAAAAATGGCACTCCCGGTTTTATTACCTATATCACATAGTGTTAAAGAGATATTATATTATTTTTTCATTGTAATTTGTATTATTTAAACATTTTTTAATATGTTTCATCTAATAATGTTTTCTAAAAACTTTTTATTGTTTTGAATGGTTTAGAATAAGTTTACGGTGACCTTAAAACAGTTCAATTTATCAAAAAATTATCTTTTTTTATTTAGAAGCTGAGAAGTTCATCAAGGTAGTGTCATACAAAAAGGATAAATACGCACTAACCTACTTCTGCTCCTCTTACAGTAAGTATGGTTATTGCTTTATAAAGAGCAAATATTGTCCTTCTAAGGTGTCCATTCTACAGTTCTCATAGAGGCAAATCGTAATTGTATTCTTTATACAATTCTCATTGGGGAAAAAGACATTGCATTCTTTATACATTCCATGATGGGGCAAAAAAATCATTGTATTCATTTTAGATATCAGATTGTGGCTGCAATTCATTCCGTCCTTTCTACAGTTCTCATTGTGTCCACAAGTCATTGTGTTATTTCTACAGTTTTTATTGAGGCTACAAGTAATTGTCCCCTTTCTACAATTTTCAAAGTGACTACAAGTCATTTTGTACCCTTTAGGGTTTTCATTGTGCCCACAAGTTTTTGTGTCCTTTCTGCAGTTCTCATTGCGGCCCCAAGTCATTTTATCTTTTCTACAGACCTCATTGGGGCGAGAAGTCAATGTATTGTTTCTACAGTTCTCATTGTGGCTACAATTCATTATTTATTCCTTCTAGAGTTTACATTGTAACTACATGACATTGCATTTTATCTACAGTTCTCATTGAAGCGACAATTCTTTGTGTCCATTCTACAATTCTCATTGTGGTGAGAAATCATTGTGTCATTTATACAGTTATTATTGTGGTGAGAAGTCATTGTGTCTTTTCTATAATGCTCATTGTGGTGAGAAAACATTGTGTATTTTCTACAGTTCTCATTGTGGTGAGAAATCATTGTGTGTTTTCTACGGCCGTGTTGAATCAGAAGACATTGTGGTCTTTCTACAGTTCTAATTATGGTGAGAAGTCGTAGTATTCCTTCTATAGTTCTTATTGCGGTGAGAAGTCATTGTCTTTTCCACAGCTCTCATTATGGCGAGCATCATTGTGTCCTTTCTACAGTTTCCACTTTGTCAGAACACATTTTGCCGTTTCTACAGTTCCTATTGCTGTGAGAAGTTATTGTGTCCTTTCTACAGTCCTCATTTTCTAATAAGTCATTCTGTCCTTACATTTCTCATTATGGTAAGGAGTGTGTCATTTCTAAAGTTCCTATTGTGGTGAGAAATCATTGTGTCCTTTCTACAGTGGACATTGTGTTGTTAAGTCATTGTGTTTTTTTTAATTGTTATAGTGGTGAGAAGTCGTATATATTTCAGAACACATTTCGTTTCTACAGTTCTTATTGCTGTGAGAAGTTATTGTGTCTTTTCTGCAGTTCTTATTGTACTATAATTTATTGTATCCTTATTACAGTCCTCATTTTGTCAAAAGTCACTGTGTCCTTTCTATAGTAGTTCTTATTGCTGTGTGAAGTCATTGTTTCCTTTCTAGAAGTCTCATTTTGATTAGAATTTTGTGTGTCCTTTCTACAATCCTCAGTTTGTCAGCAGTCATTGAATCCTTTCGTACAGTTCTTAATGTAGAAAAAAGTCATTGTTTCCTTTCTACAGTTCATTTTTTTTTTGAGAAATCATTGTGTCCTTTCTACAGTCCTCATTTTGTCAGAAGAAATAGTGGTCTTTCTACAGTACTCATTTTGTCAAACGTCATAGTTTCCTTTTTACAGCTCTTATTGTGGCTTTTCTACAGTCCGCAATAGGTCAGAAATCATAGTGTCCTTCCTAAAGTTTTCATTCTGGTGGAAGTCATTGTGTCCTTTCCACAATACATATTTAGGTGAGAATTCAATGTGTCATTCCTGCAGTCCTCACTTTGTCAGAAGTCATAATGACCTTTCAACGGTTCCCATTTTGTCAGAAGTTATTCTGTCCTTTCTACAGTTCTAATTGTGGCGAGGGGTCATAGTGTGCTTTCTACAGTTCACATTGTTGTGAGTACTCATAGTGTCTTTTCTGCAGTCCTAGTTTTGTAAGAATTCATTCTGTCCTTCCTATAGTTTTAAATGTGGTGTGAAGTCATACTGTCTTTCCTACAGTTCTTATTGTAGTGAGAAGTCATTGTACCCATTCTACAGTCCGCATTAGGTCAGAACTTATAGTGTCCTTTCTACAGTTCTCATTCTGGTGAAAAGTTACAGTGTGATTTCTACAGTTCATATTGTGGTGAGAAGTCATTGTGTCCTTTCTACAGTGCATATATAGGTGAGAATTCAATGTGTCCTTTCTACAGTCCTCATTTTGTCAAAAGTCATAGTGTCCTTTCTACAGTCCTCATTTTGTCAGAAGTCATAGTGTCCTTTCTACAATCCTCATTTTGTAAGAAGTCATTCTGTCCTTTCTACAGTTCTCCTACTGGTGAGGAGTCATTGTGTCCTTCTACATTTCATATTGTAATGAGAAGACATAGTAGTCTTTCTAAAGTTCTCATTCTGTTAGAAGTCATTGTGTCCTTTCTACAGTGCATATATAGGCGAGAATTCAATGTGTCCTTTCTACAGTCCTCATTTTGTCAAAAGTCATAGTGTCCTTTCTACAATCCTCATTTTGTAAGAAGTCATTCTGTCCTTTCTACAGTTCTCCTACTGGTGAGGAGTCATTGTGTCCTTCTACATTTCATATTGTAATGAGAAGACATAGTAGTCTTTCTAAAGTTCTCATTCTGTTAGAAGTCATAGTGTCCTTTCTACAATTCTCATTCTGGTGAGAAGTCATAGTGTCCTTTCTACAATTCTCATTCTGGTGAGAAGTCATCGTGCCCTTTCTACATTTTTCATTTTGTCAGAAGTCATTCTCTCCCTACTACAGTTGTTATAGTGATGAGTAGTGATTGTGTAATTTTTACAGTTCTCATTTTTTCAGAAGTCATTGATACCTTTCTACATTTTCTTATTGTGGTGAGAAGTCTTTGTGCCCTTTCTACGGTTCTTATTGGGGTGATAAGTCATTGTTTCCTTATTACAGTCCTCATTTTGTCAAAAGTCACTGTGTCCTTTCTATAGTAGTTCTTATTGTTGTGTGAAGTCATTGTGTCTATTCTAGAAGTCTCATTTTGATTATAAATTTTTTTGTCCTATCTACAATCCTCATTTTGTCAGCAGTCATTGAATCCTTTCGTACAGTTTTTAATGTAGAAAGAAGTCTTTTGTGTCCTTTCTACAGTTCATTTTTTTATTTTTAAGAAATCATTGTGACCTACCTACAGTATTCATTTTGTCAGACGTCATAGTTTCCTTTTTACAGCTCTTATTGTGGTGAGAATTCATTGTGGCCCTTCTACATTCTCATTCTTTTGAGACGTCATTGTGTCCTTTCTACAGTCTTTATTTTGTCGGGAGTCAATCTGTCCTTACTACAGTTGTTCTAGTGATGAGAAGTCATTGTGTAATTTTTACAGTCCTCATTTTGTCAGAAAACATTGAATCCTTTCTACAGTTTCTTATTGTGGCGAGAGGTCTTTGTGTCCATTCTACAGTTCTCATTGAGGTATGAAGTCATTGTGTGTTTTCTACAGTTCTCATTGTGATGGGAAATCATTGTGTTCTTTTTACACATCTCTTTGTGGTGAGAAATCATTGTGCTCTTTCTACAGTCCTCGTTTTTCAGAAGTTTCTTTATTAGTTTATACAGTTCTTATTGTGGTGAGAAGTCATTGTGTCCTTTCTACAGTTTTCCTTGGGTTGAGAAGTCATTATTTCCATTCTGAAGTTCGCATTGCAGTTTTCATTTCATAGCTCTAATGGTTAATTTGCTGTTTAAGCTAGAATTTATAACGTATTTAGCTATTTAGGGACACTGAAGTCCAAATACAGAGTTTACAGACGATCGAATACCATTTTGATAAAAAGGTGTTCTCAAATAGGTATTCCATCGACTTTGTAACATTCAGACTCAACCTTTTAAAGATACCTTTTTTTATTAACTTTTATCTACACCTCGTTATCAATCTTGTTTACATTTTTGTCTTTTTGAATCTAGAAGCTTTTCTCAGTTGAGTTACGTTGTTGAGCCCCTTATCAGCAACATTTCTTTCAACAGCATATGCCTTAGACTGATATGAATGACTCTTAATCATAACTAGCATTTGATCAGTAGTAGTCTACAGTTAGCCATTCAATTAACATTTAGGCTTTCCCGTACATTATTACCATTACAGTAATATAAGAAACTAATAGTCTATATCACACAATATTCTTTATGTTCAAGTTGTGAAAATGTTAAAACAATGAAACATTAAATAACTTTTTAACAGCATTGTAACAATGTGATTCTGTGCTAAAGTGATACAGTTGGTTCGTGATAAGGGTTCCTGTTACCAGTGTTACCTTTTTCAGCAGCCAGGTTCATTATTTGCTTTGTAGGCCGTTCCTTATCATATACCCAGGTTTTTGAAAATACTTCAGAAGTTATGTAATAGCATTTTACCATTAGTAGCTTAGGACGCCCAAATATTAATCATAACTTATGATGGCGAATATAAATATAGCAAAAAACCGATTTATATCTAGTCCATTGTGTAAGCCAAATGTTACAATAATATCATTATAAATATTATTGCAATAGATTTTTGTAGATATAAATATTACTGTAATTTTGTGTTTACACTCTGACAACAATTAACAGATAGTCGTTAAATCCTAAATTTTTTTACGACTTCTTAAAACCTTTTGGTATAATATTTTTGTTTTTAGACGCTGTTCAAATCGTGGAAAGATATCTTGTCGTCAGTAATCTGACGACTGATGTAACAGCTCCGCTGAAGTTGGACAAGAGGCAACGTTTCAACACAAAACTCTACGACCTGCCTTTCAAATACGTAAGCCTCATCGATAACTAGATGGCCATAGGACGTTTAAATCTTGTTTAGTCATGGACATATTTTAAAATAAATGAGCATTTAAGTGTTTTTATTTCTTCATTTTTAAAATAACACACTTTCCCACACAGTAATACAATACGTACATTTGTAGTACTATAGACGTTATAGTAATTAATTTTTATTTTTGGCACGTGAATATTTTTTAAAGTAGGTACCTACAGTATTATAAAAAGTGTTGCGTATACTTCATCGCTTATAATTTAAATGGACTGCCTGCGTTGTGCAACAGCTGCCAACAGCTGTACTAGCTTCATTAGAAGCGACACACACACACACACACACACACACACACACACACACACACACACACACACACACACACACAAACAAAACACACACACACACACACAAACAAAACACACACACACACACACAAACAAATTCACAAACATAACACACACATACACACACACACACACACACACACACACATATATATATATACATACATGTACACACACATACACAAACACACATACACACAGATTGGTTTGCCTCTCTCTCTCTCTCTCTCTCTATCATTAATTTTCTCTCTCTCACAAACACACACACACACTTGTCGCTCTCTCTCTTTCTCTCGCTTTTTCACTCTCTCTCTTCCCCTGTCTCTCTCTCTCACACATACACACACACACACACACACACATACCCACCTACACAAACTAGTTCAGTTTGCAAATATTAGGTTTGTGGTCTCTATGTAGTCAAATCATTTTATAGATGTTATTACGTAACCTCTTTTAAGCCAAATCAGACTACAGATGTATGGTTTTTTTGCCTTGCAGTTTACAGAAGTTAAATATGTAAGCTCTGTTGAATAAGATAAGTTTTCACAACATTAGTGTATAAGCTCTTTCAAACAACGCAGTTTAAAAATGTTAAGTTTGTGAGTTCTGATAAGTCTGCTGCGTTCACAGAGGTTAATTATGTGAGCTCTGTTGATTAGGCTCAGAATACACATGTTAGAGTACAAGCTCTCTTAAACGAGCTGAGTTTAAAAATGTTGTGGTAAGTCTGCTGAGTTTACAAAAGTTAAATATGTAAGGTCTGTTGAGTAAGCTCAGTTTACACACATTAATATATAAGCTCTTTTAAACATCTCAGTTTAAAGATGTTAGGTAGGTGTGTTCTGGTAAGTCAGTTGATGTTACGGATGTTATATTTGTCACCTCTAATAAGTCGGCTGAACTTACATATGTTTGGTTTGCATACTCTTGTAAGTTGGCTGACTTTACAGATGATTACTTAGTATTCTCTAGTAAGTCAGTTGATGTTACGGATGTTATATTTGTCACCTCCAATAAGTCGGCTGAACTTACGTGTGTTAGGTTTGCATACTCTTGTAAGTTGGCTGACTTTACAGATGAATACTTTGTAATCTCTAGTACGTCAGCTGAGCTTACTCATGTTAAGTGCCGGTACTTTGTCAAGATAGAAAAGATTGCGGTTTTTAGATTCGATTAATATTTTGGTTACTGTCATCTTATTTTAAAAAGATACTCCAATTAATCAGTTGGAATATTACAAGTCTGTTGTATTCCGTACTCTTGTGACATTAAGTCACAAAGCCAAGCTGTATATAATCTGTGTAATATAGTTCTTGGATTTTACTATAGAAAGCACATCCTTCTAATACGTTGTAGCCAATCTCTACATCCTGACATATCATTGGATAATATTCCTATTTTTGTTGATACACTTGTCTGGAGTATTATTCTCACAAACCACAGGAAGTGTGATGTCTTAATGCATCAACTTAACAATTGTGTGGAGGCAGACGTGATTTGCAGCCAGAGGTAAGAAGTTATGTAACCGTATTACTTCCGCCAACTTGCCTACTAACCTAGCCACCCATGCATACCTATTCTTGGCCGTCCATTGAGGTTGTCTAAGTGGGCTTTAAACCATTGTAGATGAGAATAAGAAGTGGCAGAAGTCGCTTCTCGCGGTCCCACGTTTAACGAAGGGCTTAACCCATTAAGATCCTATATATAGGCAGTTACCCATGACCTTAGAAGGACCAAAGGTAAGTCGTCATGTCACCGTGTTACTTCCGCCAACTTGCCTACTAGCCTAGCCACTCATGCATACCTATTCTTGGCCGTCCATTGAGGTTGTCTAAGAGAGCATTAGACCATTGTAGATTAGAATAAGAAGTGGCAGAAGTCACTTCTCGCGGTCCCACGTTTAACGAAGGGCTTAACCCATTAAGATCCTACATATAGGCAGTTACCCATGAAGTTGGAAGGACCAGCGGTAAGAGGTCATATCACCGTGTTACTTCCGCCAACTTGCCTACTAGCCTAGCCACTCATGCATACCTATTCTTGGCCGTCCATTGAGGTTGTCTAAGAAAGCATTAGACCATTGTAGATTAGAATAAGAAGTGGCAGAAGTCGCTTCTCGCGGTCCCACGTTTAACGAAGGGCTTAACCCATTAAGATCCTATATATAGGCAGTTACCCATGACTTTAGAAGGACCTAAGGTAAGTCGTCATGTCACCGTGTTACTTCCCCCAACTTGCCTACTAGCTTAGCCACCCATGCATACCTATTCTTGGCAGTCCATTGAGGTTGTCTAAGTGTGCATTAGACCATTGTAGATGAGAATAAGAAGTGGCAGAAGTCGCTTCTCGCGGTCCCACGTTTAACGAAGGGCTTAACCCATTAAGATCCTTTATATAGGCAGTTACCCATGACTTTAGAAGGACCAAAGGTAAGTCGTCATGTCACCGTGTTACTTCCGCCAACTTGCCTACTAGCCTAGCCACCCATGCATACCTATTCTTGGCCGTCCATTGAGGTTGTCTAAGTAAGCATTAGACCATTGTAGATGAGAATAAGAAGTGGCAGAAGTCGCTTCTCGCGGTCCCACGTTTAACGAAGGGCTTAACCCATTAAGATCCTATATATAGGCAGTTAGCCATAACTTTAGAAGGACCTAAGGTAAGTCGTCATGTCACCGTGTTACTTCCGCCAACTTGCCTACTAGCCTAGCCACTCATGCATACCTATTCTTTGCCGTCCATTGATGTTGTCTAAGAAAGCATTAGACCATTGTAGATTAGAATAAGAAGTGGCAGAAGTCGCTTCTCGCGGTCCCACGTTTAACGAAGGGCTTAACCCATTAAGATCCTATATATAGGCAGTTACCCATGACGTTAGAAGGACCTAAGGTAAGTCGTCATGTCACCGTGTTACTTCCGCCAACTTGCCTACTAGCTTAGCCACCCATGCATACCTATTCTTGGCAGTCCATTGAGGTTGTCTAAGTGTGCATTAGACCATTGTAGATGAGAATAAGAAGTGGCAGAAGTCGCTTCTCGCGGTCCCACGTTTAACGAAGGGCTTAACCCATTAAGATCCTATATATAGGCAGTTACCCATGACTTTAGAAGGACCAAAGGTAAGTCGTCATGTCACCGTGTTACTTCCGCCAACTTGCCTACTAGCTTAGCCACCCATGCATACCTATTCTTGGCAGTCCATTGAGGTTGTCTAAGTGTGCATTAGACCATTGTAGATGAGAATAAGAAGTGGCAGAAGTCGCTTCTCGCGGTCCCACGTTTAACGAAGGGCTTAACCCATTAAGATCCTATATATAGGCAGTTACCCATGACTTTAGAAGGACCAAAGGTAAGTCGTCATGTCACCGTGTTACTTCCGCCAACTTGCCTACTAGCCTAGCCACCCATGCATACCTATTCTTGGCCGTCCATTGAGGTTGTCTAAGTAAGCATTAGACCATTGTAGATGAGAATAAGAAGTGGCAGAAGTCGCTTCTCGCGGTCCCACGTTTAACGAAGGGCTTAACCCATTAAGATCCTATATATAGGCAGTTACCCATGACTTTAGAAGGACCAAAGGTAAGTCGTCATGTCACCGTGTTACTTCCGCCAACTTGCCTACTAGCCTAGCCACCCATGCATACCTATTCTTGGCCGTCCATTGAGGTTGTCTAAGTAAGCATTAGACCATTGTAGATGAGAATAAGAAGTGGCAGAAGTCGCTTCTCGCGGTCCCACGTTTAACGAAGGGCTTAACCCATTAAGATCCTATATATAGGCAGTTACCCATGACTTTAGAAGAACCAAAGGTAAGTCGTCATGTCACCGTGTTACTTCCGCCAACTTGCCTACTAGCCTAGCCACCCATGCATACCTATTCTTGGCCGTCCATTGAGGTTGTCTAAGTGTGCATTAGACCATTGTAGATGAGAATAAGAAGTGGCAGAAGTCGCTTCTCGCGGTCCCACGTTTAACGAAGGGCTTAACCCATTAAGATCCTATATATAGGCAGTTACCCATGACTTTAGAAGGACCTAAGGTAAGTCGTCATGTCACCGTGTTACTTCCGCCAACTTGCCTACTAGCCTAGCCACTCATGCATACCTATTCTTGGCCGTCCATTGATGTTGTCTAAGAAAGCATTAGACCATTGTAGATTAGAATAAGAAGTGGCAGAAGTCGCTTCTCGCGGTCCCACGTTTAACGAAGGGCTTAACCCATTAAGATCCTATATATAGGCAGTTACCCATGACTTTAGAAGGACCTAAGGTAAGTCGTCATGTCACCGTGTTACTTCCGCCAACTTGCCTACTAGCCTAGCCACCCATGCATACCTATTCTTGGCCGACCATTGAGGCTGTCTAAGTGTGCATTAGACCATTGTAGATGAGAATAAGAAGTGGCAGAAATCGCTTCTCGCGGTCCCAAGTTTAACGAAGGGCTTAACTCATTAAGGTCCTATATATAGGCAGTTACCCATGACTTTAGAAGGACCAGAGGTAAGTCGTCATGTCACCGTGTTATTTCCGCCAACTTGCCTGCTAACTTAGCCACCCATGCATACCTATTCTTGGCCGACCATTGAGGTTGTCTAAGTGCGCATTAGACCATTGTAGATGAGAATAAGAAGTGGCAGAAGTCGCTTCTCGCGGTCCCACGTTTAACGATGGGCTTAACCCATTAAGATCCTATATATAGGCAGTTACCCATGACTTTAGAAGGACCAAAGGTAAGTCGTCATGTCACCGTGTTACTTCCGCCAACTTGCCTACTAGCCTAGCCACCCATGCATACCTATTCTTGGCCGTCCATTGAGGTTGTCTAAGTAAGCATTAGACCATTGTAGATGAGAATAAGAAGTGGCAGAAGTTGCTTCTCGCGGTCCCACGTTTAACGAAGGGCTTAACTCATTAAGGTCCTATATATAGGCAGTTTCCCATGACTTTAGAAGGACCAGAGGTAAGAGGTCATGTCACCGTGTTATTTCCGCCAACTTGCCTACTAGCCTAGCCACCCATGCATACCTATTCTTGGCCGACCATTGAGGTTGTCTAAGTAAGCATTAGACCATTGTAGATGAGAATAAGAAGTGGCAGAAGTCGCTTCTCGCGGTCCCACGTTTAACGAAGGGCTTAACCCATTAAGATCCTATATATAGGCAGTTACCCATGACTTTAGAAGGACCTAAGGTAAGTCGTCATGTCACCGTGTTACTTCCGCCGACTTGCCTACTAGCCTAGCCACCCATGCATACCTATTCTTGGCCGACCATTGAGGCTGTCTAAGTGTGCATTAGACCATTGTAGATGAGAATAAGAAGTGGCAGAAGTCGCTTCTCGCGGTCCCACGTTTAACGAAGGGCTTAACCCATTAAGATCCTATATATAGGCAGTTACCCATGACTTTAGAAGGACCAAAGGTAAGTCGTCATGTCACCGTGTTACTTCCGCCAACTTGCCTACTAGCCTAGCCACCCATGCATACCTATTCTTGGCCGTCCATTGAGGTTGTCTAAGTAAGCATTAGACCATTGTAGATGAGAATAAGAAGTGGCAGAAGTCGCTTCTCGCGGTCCCACGTTTAACGAAGGGCTTAACCCATTAAGATCCTATATATAGGCAGTTACCCATGACTTTAGAAGGACCTAAGGTAAGTCGTCATGTCACCGTGTTACTTCCGCCAACTTGCCTACTAGTCTAGCCACCCATGCATACCTATTCTTGGCCGTCCATTGAGGTTGTCTAAGTAAGCATTAGACCATTGTAGATGAGAATAAGAAGTGGCAGAAGTCCCTTCTCGCGGTCCCACGTTTAACGAAGGGCTTAACCCATTAAGATCCTATATATAGGCAGTTACCCATGACTTTAGAAGGACCTAAGGTAAGTCGTCATGTCACCGTGTTACTTCCGCCAACTTGCCTACTAGCCTAGCCACTCATGCATACCTATTCTTGGCCGTCCATTGATGTTGTCTAAGAAAGCATTAGACCATTGTAGATTAGAATAAGAAGTGGCAGAAGTCGCTTCTCGCGGTCCCACGTTTAACGAAGGGCTTAACCCATTAAGATCCTATATATAGGCAGTTACCCATGACTTTAGAAGGACCTAAGGTAAGTCGTCATGTCACCGTGTTACTTCCGCCAACTTGCCTACTAGCCTAGCCACCCATGCATACCTATTCTTGGCCGACCATTGAGGCTGTCTAAGTGTGCATTAGACCATTGTAGATGAGTATAACAAGTGGCAGAAATCGCTTCTCGCGGTCCCAAGTTTAACGAAGGGCTTAACTCATTAAGGTCCTATATATAGGCAGTTACCCATGACTTTAGAAGGACCAGAGGTAAGTCGTCATGTCACCGTGTTATTTCCGCCAACTTGCCTGCTAACTTAGCCACCCATGCATACCTATTCTTGGCCGACCATTGAGGTTGTCTAAGTGTGCATTAGACCATTGTAGATGAGAATAAGAAGTGGCAGAAGTCGCTTCTCGCGGTCCCACGTTTAACGATGGGCTTAACCCATTAAGATCCTATATATAGGCAGTTACCCATGACTTTAGAAGGACCAAAGGTAAGTCGTCCTGTCACCGTGTTACTTCCGCCAACTTGCCTACTAGCCTAGCCACCCATGCATACCTATTCTTGGCCGTCCATTGAGGTTGTCTAAGTAAGCATTAGACCATTGTAGATGAGAATAAGAAGTGGCAGAAGTCGCTTCTCGCGGTCCCACGTTTAACGAAGGGCTTAACCCATTAAGATCCTATATATAGGCAGTTACCCATGACTTTAGAAGGACCTAAGGTAAGTCGTCATGTCACCGTGTTACTTCCGCCAACTTGCCTACTAGCCTAGCCACTCATGCATACCTATTCTTGGCCGTCCATTGATGTTGTCTAAGAAAGCATTAGACCATTGTAGATTAGAATAAGAAGTGGCAGAAGTCGCTTCTCGCGGTCCCACGTTTAACGAAGGGCTTAACCCATTAAGATCCTATATATAGGCAGTTACCCATGACTTTAGAAGGACCTAAGGTAAGTCGTCATGTCACCGTGTTACTTCCGCCAACTTGCCTACTAGCCTAGCCACCCATGCATACCTATTCTTGGCCGACCATTGAGGCTGTCTAAGTGTGCATTAGACCATTGTAGATGAGAATAAGAAGTGGCAGAAATCGCTTCTCGCGGTCCCAAGTTTAACGAAGGGCTTAACTCATTAAGGTCCTATATATAGGCAGTTACCCATGACTTTAGAAGGACCAGAGGTAAGTCGTCATGTCACCGTGTTATTTCCGCCAACTTGCCTGCTAACTTAGCCACCCATGCATACCTATTCTTGGCCGACCATTGAGGTTGTCTAAGTGTGCATTAGACCATTGTAGATGAGAATAAGAAGTGGCAGAAGTCGCTTCTCGCGGTCCCACGTTTAACGATGGGCTTAACCCATTAAGATCCTATATATAGGCAGTTACCCATGACTTTAGAAGGACCAAAGGTAAGTCGTCATGTCACCGTGTTACTTCCGCCAACTTACCTACTAGCCTAGCCACCCATGCATACCTATTCTTGGCCGTCCATTGAGGTTGTCTAAGTAAGCATTAGACCATTGTAGATGAGAATAAGAAGTGGCCGAAGTTGCTTCTCGCGGTCCCACGTTTAACGAAGGGCTTAACTCATTAAGGTCCTATATATAGGCAGTTACCCATGACTTTAGAAGGACCAGAGGTAAGAGGTCATGTCACCGTGTTATTTCCGCCAACTTGCCTACTAGCCTAGCCACCCATGCATACCTATTCTTGGCCGACCATTGAGGTTGTCTAAGTAAGCATTAGACCATTGTAGATGAGAATAAGAAGTGGCAGAAGTCGCTTCTCGCGGTCCCACGTTTAACGAAGGGCTTAACCCATTAAGATCCTATATATAGGCAGTTACCCATGACTTTAGAAGGACCTAAGGTAAGTCGTCATGTCACCGTGTTATTTCCGCCAACTTGCCTACTAGCCTAGCCACCCATGCATACCTATTCTTGGCCGTCCATTGAGGTTGTCTAAGTAAGCATTAGACCATTGTAGATGAGAATAAGAAGTTGCAGAAGTCGCTTCTCGCGGTCCCACGTTTAACGAAGGGCTTAACCCATTAAGATCCTATATATAGGCAGTTACCCATGACTTTAGAAGGACCAAAGGTAAGTCGTCATGTCACCGTGTTACTTCCGCCAACTTGCCTACTAGTCTAGCCACCCATGCATACCTATTCTTGGCCGTCCATTGAGGTTGTCTAAGTAAGCATTAGACCATTGTAGATGAGAATAAGAAGTGGCAGAAGTCCCTTCTCGCGGTCCCACGTTTAACGAAGGGCTTAACCCATTAAGATCCTATATATAGGCAGTTACCCATGACTTTAGAAGGACCTAAGGTAAGTCGTCATGTCACCGTGTTACTTCCGCCAACTTGCCTACTAGCCTAGCCACTCATGCATACCTATTCTTGGCCGTCCATTGATGTTGTCTAAGAAAGCATTAGACCATTGTAGATTAGAATAAGAAGTGGCAGAAGTCGCTTCTCGCGGTCCCACGTTTAACGAAGGGCTTAACCCATTAAGATCCTATATATAGGCAGTTACCCATGACTTTAGAAGGACCAAAGGTAAGTCGTCCTGTCACCGTGTTACTTCCGCCAACTTGCCTACTAGCCTAGCCACCCATGCATACCTATTCTTGGCCGTCCATTGGGGTTGTCTAAGTAAGCATTAGACCATTGTAGATGAGAATAAGAAGAGGCAGAAGTTGCTTCTCGCGGTCCCACGTTTAACGAAGGGCTTAACTCATTAAGGTCCTATATATAGGCAGTTACCCATGACTTTAGAAGGACCAGAGGTAAGAGGTCATGTCACCGTGTTATTTCCGCCAACTTGCCTACTAGCCTAGCCACCCATGCATACCTATTCTTGGCCGAAAATTGAGGTTGTCTAAGTAAGCATTAGACCATTGTAGATGAGAATAAGAAGTGGCAGAAGTCGCTTCTCGCGGTCCCACGTTTAACGAAGGGCTTAACCCATTAAGATCCTATATATAGGCAGTTACCCATGACTTTAGAAGGACCAAAGGTAAGTCGTCATGTCACCGTGTTATTTCCGCCAACTTGCCTGCTAACCTAGCCACCCATGCATACCTATTCTTGGCCGACCATTGAGGTTGTCTAAGTGTGCATTAGACCATTGTAGATGAGAATAAGAAGTGGCAGAAGTCGCTTCTCGCGGTCCCACGTTTAACGATGGGCTTAACCCATTAAGATCCTATATATAGGCAGTTACCCATGACTTTAGAAGGACCAAAGGTAAGTCGTCATGTCACCGTGTTACTTCCGCCAACTTGCCTACTAGCCTAGCCACCCATGCATACCTATTCTTGGCCGTCCATTGAGGTTGTCTAAGTAAGCATTAGACCATTGTATATGAGAATAAGAAGTGGCAGAAGTTGCTTCTCGCGGTCCCACGTTTAACGAAGGGCTTAACTCATTAAGGTCCTATATATAGGCAGTTACCCATGACTTTAGAAGGACCAGAGGTAAGAGGTCATGTCACCGTGTTATTTCCGCCAACTTGCCTACTAGCCTAGCCACCCATGCATACCTATTCTTGGCCGACCATTGAGGTTGTCTAAATGTGCATTAGACCATTGTAGATGAGAATAAGAAGTGGCAGAAGTCGCTTCTCGCGGTCCCACGTTTAACGATGGGCTTAACCCATTAAGATCCTATATATAGGCAGTTACCCATGACTTTAGAAGGACCAAAGGTAAGTCGTCATGTCACCGTGTTACTTCCGCCAACTTGCCTACTAGCCTAGCCACCCATGCATACCTATTCTTGGCCGTCCATTGAGGTTGTCTAAGTAAGCATTAGACCATTGTAGATGAGAATAAGAAGTGGCAGAAGTTGCTTCTCGCGGTCCCACGTTTAACGAAGGGCTTAACTCATTAAGGTCCTATATATAGGCAGTTACCCATGACTTTAGAAGGACCAGAGGTAAGAGGTCATGTCACCGTGTTATTTCCGCCAACTTGCCTACTAGCCTAGCCACCCATGCATACCTATTCTTGGCCGACCATTGAGGTTGTCTAAGTAAGCATTAGACCATTGTAGATGAGAATAAGAAGTGGCAGAAGTCGCTTCTCGCGGTCCCACGTTTAACGAAGGACTTAACCCATTAAGATCCTATATATAGGCAGTTACCCATGACTTTAGAAGGACCAAAGGTAAGTCGTCATGTCACCGTGTTACTTCCGCCAACTTGCCTACTAGCCTAGCCACCCATGCATACCTATTCTTGGCCGTCCATTGAGGTTGTCTAAGTAAGCATTAGACCATTGTAGATGAGAATAAGAAGTGGCAGAAGTCGCTTCTCGCGGTCCCACGTTTAACGAAGGGCTTAACCCATTAAGATCCTATATATAGGCAGTTACCCATGACTTTAGAAGGACCTAAGGTAAGTCGTCATGTCACCGTGTTACTTCCGCCAACTTGCCTACTAGCCTAGCCACTCATGCATACCTATTCTTGGCCGTCCATTGATGTTGTCTAAGAAAGCTTTAGACCATTGTAGATTAGAATAAGAAGTGGCAGAAGTCGCTTCTCGCGGTCCCACGTTTAACGAAGGGCTTAACCCATTAAGATCCTATATATAGGCAGTTACCCATGACTTTAGAAGGACCTAAGGTAAGTCGTCATGTCACCGTGTTACTTCCGCCGACTTGCCTACTAGCCTAGCCACCCATGCTTACCTATTCTTGGCCGACCATTGAGGCTGTCTAAGTGTGCATTAGACCATTGTAGATGAGAATAAGAAGTGGCAGAAGTCGCTTCTCGCGGTCCCAAGTTTAACGAAGGGCTTAACTCATTAAGGTCCTATATATAGGCAGTTACCCATGACTTTAGAAGGACCAGAGGTAAGTCGTCATGTCACCGTGTTATTTCCGCCAACTTGCCTGCTAACTTAGCCACCCATGCATACCTATTCTTGGCCGACCATTGAGGTTGTCTAAGTGTGCATTAGACCATTGTAGATGAGAATAAGAAGTGGCAGAAGTCGCTTCTCGCGGTCCCACGTTTAACGATGGGCTTAACCCATTAAGATCCTATATATAGGCAGTTACCCATGACTTTAGAAGGACCAAAGGTAAGTCGTCATGTCACCGTGTTACTTCCGCCAACTTGCCTACTAGCCTAGCCACCCATGCATACCTATTCTTGGCCGTCCATTGAGGTTGTCTAAGTAAGCATTAGACCATTGTAGATGAGAATAAGAAGTGGCAGAAGTTGCTTCTCGCGGTCCCACGTTTAACGAAGGGCTTAACTCTTTAAGGTCCTATATATAGGCAGTTACCCATGACTTTAGAAGGACCAGAGGTAAGAGGTCATGTCACCGTGTTATTTCCGCCAACTTGCCTACTAGCCTAGCCACCCATGCATACCTATTCTTGGCCGACCATTGAGGTTGTCTAAGTGTGCATTAGACCATTGTAGATGTGAATAAGAAGTGGCAGAAGTCGCTTCTCGCGGTCCCACGTTTAACGAAGGCCTTAACACATTAAGATCCTATATATAGGCAGTTACCCATGACTTTAGAAGGACCAAAGGTAAGTCGTCATGTCACCGTGTTACTTCCGCCAACTTGCCTACTAGCCTAGCCACCCATGCATACCTATTCTTGGCCGTCCATTGAGGTTGTCTAAGTAAGCATTAGACCATTGTAGATGAGAATAAGAAGTGGCAGAAGTCGCTTCTCGCGGTCCCACGTTTAACGAAGGGCTTAACCCATTAAGATCCTATATATAGGCAGTTACCCATGACTTTAGAAGGTCCTAAGGTAAGTCGTCATGTCACCGTGTTACTTCCGCCAACTTGCCTACTAGCCTAGCCACCCATGCATACCTATTCTTGGCCGACCATTGAGGTTGTCTAAGTGTGCATTAGACCATTGTAGATGAGAATAAGAAGTGGCAGAAGTCGCTTCTCGCGGTCCCACGTTTAACGAAGGGCTTAACCCATTAAGATCCTATATATAGGCAGTTACCCATGACTTTAGAAGGACCAAAGGTAAGTCGTCATGTCACCGTGTTACTTCCGCCAACTTGCCTACTAGCCTAGCCACCCATGCATACCTATTCTTGGCCGTCCATTGAGGTTGTCTAAGTAAGCATTAGACCATTGTAGATGAGAATACGAAGTGGCAGAAGTCGCTTCTCGCGGTCCCACGTTTAACGAAGGGCTTAACCCATTAAGATCCTATATATAGGCAGTTACCCATGACTTTAGAAGGACCAAAGGTAAGTCGTCATGTCACCGTGTTACTTCCGCCAACTTGCCTACTAGCCTAGCCACCCATGCATACTTATTCTTGGCCGTCCATTGAGGTTGTCTAAGTAAGCATTAGACCATTGTAGATTAGAATAAGAAGTGGCAGAAGTCGCTTCTCGCGGTCTCACGTTTAACGAAGGGCTTAACCCATTAAGATCCTTTATATAGGCAGTTACCCATGACTTTAGAAGGACCAAAGGTAAGTCGTCATGTCACCGTGTTACTTCCGCCAACTTGCCTACTAGCCTAGCCACCCATGCATACCTATTCTTGGCCGTCCATTGAGGTTGTCTAAGTGAGCTTTAGACCATTGTAGATGAGAATAAGAAGTGGCAGAAGTCTCTTCTCGCGGTCCCACGTTTAACGAAGGGCTTAACCCATTAAGGTCCTATATATAGGCAGTTACCCATGAAGTTGGAAGGACCAGAGGTAAGTGGGTAATACTCGCACATTGGAGATTGTTGCTAACTTCAAGTTCCTCAAAACCCTATAAATATTGTAAATTAAGAAAAACCTATATTTTTCCCCGTTCCTACCCATCTTCCACCTACTCTCCTACGCGCACCTTAAATTTGAGCCATCTCCCAGCGCTGTACGACCATCCAAGCTTCCACAATTGTTCTATCGAAATTCGACTTACAAAATTATATATATGGATAGCTTATATATAATATTTTCATTCATAGATACTGGCAATTTAGATTTAGAAAATAATCTCTATACTCCTATGACAGCCGGTAATGGTAGGAGTAAAACGATTTTTTGTTTAACAAAGGATAATTCAGCTGTTTACAAGATTAAAAATATTATTACAGTAGAAAAACAAATATTACAAGAAGTGGAAGACTTGATCATTTAAGAACATGGTTTTTATATCCTAAACATTTGTGATATATATATGTGATATGTTTTGAAAATGTAATAAAACATGAAAACAATCATCTTCAATTTTAAAATAAATAAAATGTACAAAAATAAAAAAAATAATTTCATATCAGTATGATAAATGATTAAACTTTATACCCTGAATGAAAAATTTATGACAAACGTCCTATTACACACTTTAATGTTACAAAGATATTAAAATAAAAGAAAAGAATATCAAACTAGACCAAGAAATACATTTTTAATAGACTCGTTTAATATACTTGAATTCTTTTCTGAATTTTATATTAAGCAATATACAAGAGTAAGTCAATTATTACGTACAATGGATTTATAAAATTGTATTGTAATTAAAAAGAAGAATGGGTAATACCCTAACAACGAGACCTAATAGGCAGTTACCCATGAAGTTAGAAGGACCAGAGGTAAGTGGGTAATACTCTGTGATCCCTCACAACGAGACCTAATTCGACTACTTTAATGCATACGTAGAGTTTTTTTTTGAAATATGAAATTTCAGAATAAATTATTTTCAAATTAATACTAAAATTTTCGCAGAACGAAAACTAATCTAATCTAATAGATATGTAGTTATTGACTGAAGCATATTGAGAAATCCTCATATCAGTTGAGTACTCATGAGTAATTGAAGAATTGAATTCAGTTTAGAGCTGATAAAGGTGCAACTATAAAATAAAACCTTTTTACATAACATTTCAATTATCGCATAAGATTCAGGAGTTCTATTTAAAGACAAAAACACGCTTAGTATCGTTATAGTTACGTCCAGCTTGATACACATTGGTGAGTTCTTGTTTTTACTTCTAGAATAATTGCTTCTATTGTTATAGAATTTCATTTTAAATTTATTGAATCTTAATTTCAAATAACTATTAAACCGCTTCCTAGATAGTAAATAGCATTTTTATTATTAATTTACGTCCAGACACTTTCTGTTTGTGAGCTCTTGCCTGACATTCTTGGCACAGTCGTGTTCCAGGAATCAAACCATACTTGGCGGGAATTTACCCTATCCCCTATTTTCTCCTTCACATCAAAAACGTGTTTAAAACTTTTTTAAAATGCAATTTACTATATATTTGAAAATACCATATTTTATTATGTCTTGTATTTAGCAGTAAAGTAAACTGAATGTCACGAATGTTAACGACGTTAAAGATTAATATACTTGTATAATGTTATAATGGCTTGTTAGAGGCTTTGGTTATATTTGTTTACCTCTACTTATTTAATAAAATGTAGGCCTAAAGTTAATTTTAAGAATATAAAGCTATAATTATAATTACGAGCCTGTAGAATAATGTTACGCTCTATAATGGAGCAGTTCATTTTATACACTTTTATCAGTATATATATATATATATATATATATATGTGTGTGTGTGTGTGTATATATATATATATATATATATATATATATATTTATATATATAAGTGTGTGTGTGTGTGTGTGTGTGTGTGTGTGTGTGTGTGTGTGTGTGTGTGTGTGTGTGTGTGTGTGTGTGTGTATGATATTATATATATTTATATACACCGTTCACTCCTTCTGCTTCTATTGTTGGACAACACATCTCTGTTTATTAAATACCAAATTTAAATTTAAATTAAATGCTCTTGAAGTATAAAATTACACAAAATAAGCAAGCAACTAAGGTCATCAATATATTTTAAAACGCTAAGCCTTGAAAAATATTTTTTTTTATATGTATTTCAGTATATGTACAATTCGATGGATTACAATTTTAAATTTACAAATTGGAATAGACCGAACAATACAATACGTTTCTCATATTTCACAATATTTAAAGTAATGAAAATCTCAAATATAAAATATTTTGTAAACCTATGCATAAGACTTTATAAGGCTGAGTTATTTGAATAATCTATATAGCCAAAAATGTCACTTTTATATACATTATCATACAGAAACTACAATATATATAAGAGCAATAGTGAGAAAAAGAAAGATAAAAATATAATGTATAAAATGGAATAGAAAATGGATATAGGAGAAAAACGAAAATATAGAAAAAGACAAAAGTACTATAATTTACTCATATTGTAATAACAACCGAATTGGACAAAATTTAAATTTAGAGGTTATGAAATACTAAAGATCACTAAATAATTTTGGGTAATTATTTAGATCTGCGACTACCAATCTGATAGGCGAAATGTTTTTATTTCTGGTTAATTTGACCATGCAGAAAACGAATCAAGTTATTTTTCTATGGTAAACCTAAATTAATATAAAATATACTAACCTAACCTGACCTAGCCTAACCTTGGTCAGCACCTTAGAGGTATTTTCATGGGTACATAGTTGATAAAGTACGTGACATTTGTCGACCCATCGGAAAGCATCTTGCTGCTCACGTGGCTTAGGTTTGTAGATAAGATTCGCGCATTTTTGACGAGAATACAAAAATTTCACCGATCAGAGCGGCAGCCGCTGATCCGAATAATTACCTAATTTTAAACTGTTATTATTAAAACAGAACCATTAATAAGACTCCAAATATAATAAATAAAATATTAGCACCCTAATATAGTTAGCTTGCATGAGAAAATGTAACACATAGCATAGAATGTATAAACTGAAGTTATTGTTAGGCTTTAATGGCCAAACAAAGAATAAATTAAAAGGAAGATATGAAAGGCTATTTAAAACTAGGTATATACAAACCACATTTAGTAGCTACATGAATAATAAATACCTGAAATACAAAGCATGAATATAGCAAACAAAATAAAAGGACTGAATAACGAAATAAATATAAATATACTTGAAACACTACAAACATATAAACATAAAATTTACAACAAATTAAATAATTAACCAATGTGAATACAAAGTAAAACTGTATATACGGTCATATGAATGTAGTGTCTTGGATGATATGACAGTAGTGAAATAAATTGGACAACAATGTATATCAAATATAAATCAGTTGTGAGGTGTAATAGATTTCGTCTTGTAATCGAAAGAAATCCAAAAGTTTGCGAAAAGCATTGAACAGATTGTTCAAATAAATTTTTTCTTGTCTATATATATATATTACAAAGAAAACGTAATGAAATATAGTTAATAAGGAATAAACATTGCGTGAAACTAATTTTCTGACAAAATATATTCCAAATAAACTATTTCCAATCTGTGGCAAAGGATTACGGTTTGCGGTTGAAAAAATGTCTATGAACATTAAAATTAAATTCGACGGGAGAAATTCAAAATTAAATTTATCAAACAAGTAAATATATAAGTACTTTTTTGTAAGTAGCTGTTAATGGCGTCCATTTCCTAATAGGGATGATCGATTCAGCGACTTTAACAGATCGGTGATTTTAATGACAGCGCCAGGCTTGAATCAGTGACTTTTACCGGTGACTTTAGTACTGGTAACCAGTGATACTGAGACATATCTATAACTGTCAATAACAGACAGGCATTCCGCACTGGTGACAAAGGACAGTGTCGGTGACATTATTATTAGGAAGTTACTACAACATATACCCTGGGGTAATAAATTATATAACCTTATATGGAACTACAAAATAACAGTTTATTTACAACGTAGGGATTAGTGACAAAATACAGTTTATTTACAGTATTGGATGATTGTATTAAAAAACAGGATTTTTCAGACCTTATTAAGACTTAACCGAGATCTATTGTCATCTAACCTCCCTTACAGAATAGTCGCAATGTACGGATGTGGCCAGTCCGCAAAAATGTTGTTTCACTATTTCCCATAAATTAGGGTGACTATAGGAGTTCAAGGCTCGCTTATTTCTCTTTCGGAAAACTCATTTTACCTAAAAAACAACTCACAGGGAATTAATAACAAACTATAACGTCTACCACACACAATGCCGTCACTATCCGGAAATCTGCAAAAATCTCCTACTCACACACCTCGTAAATGATTAGGACCAAGGACAGCGACAAATCAACCAATGACAGTCTCGGTAAAATATCAGTAACTTTCCGGCCAATGAAGACGTTGTTTCCGATCGATCCATTGTCATTGGAACTGGCATTTTCCATATTTTGTCACTGTTACCACCAGCGACAAACGCATATCAGTGACAAAGTCACAGCGAAACAGAAATATCGACCATCCCTAGTTCCTATAGGGCGGCGTCTCAGTAAATTGAGGCAAGTAAGGTAGCTGGGTAATTAGGATCGGCCTGGCCCTAACAATAGGCTGGGACGCAATATCCCATTTGTGACGCATCGCTGATTACTCCACTTAAAACCCTAATCTAATAAATACGCATTATATGGGAAAAACGTTGATACGGTTATCTTAATTATTATTAAACAAACAGTAACGTGTTTGTCACATGTTACTCGGCCGACTTTATGTGTCATTACCTATACCGAAGGAAAGTTACGCTATACGAAGCGTAGCCGGTTTTCACACTTAAAGTCGGCCGAATAACATGAGACATACTTGTACTTGTTTGTTTAATAATAATTAAGAATACAGTATCAACGTTTTTCCCAAATAATGCTTATTTATTAGATAAGGTTTTAAGTGGAGTAATCGGCGATGCGTCACTAATGGATGTTCTCGCCGGGCTGTCCCAGCCTATTATTAGGACCAGACTGGTGCTATTCCCCCAGCTACCTGGCTTGCCTCAACTTAAATTGAGAGACGCCCTATAAAATAGACCTTTTCACTTAAAAACGTAATTTCCAAAACCGGCCACTCCGTAAACCACACAGGATATAATATTGTTGAGCTAAGACAGCAGATGGAAGTCAAAAAAGGATTTACTAAAGCAAGGAAAGGGACATCATTGGTGACTAGGAAAGTCTCTAATCATTAGTTTAGGGAGAAAGGAGGGAAGCCATGAGAAATGAGGAGGGAGGGTAGCCACGTTTTCTAAGCCGGACAGGGAAGAAGGTCTGGATGACAAGGGTACAGTTTAAAAGAAGACCGAGATTGGGTCGACATCATCACAGGATTGGATTTAGAGCATTCTATATCCTTAACCAATCCCAGTTATTTCACTAAATTATTCTTTCTAAGTCCTTAAACGCAGCAACCATATACATTTATGTTAAAGAAAGATCCAACCATATAGAATCCAACACGTCACAGTACACAATCTAAATAAACCTTAAGTCACCATATTTCAACATAATTTTCAAACGTTTTAATGGTTGTAACTGTACATTTTGTTAAATTTTTTTTTTTTTGGTGAATACGCGTTCTCAGACAGTATTGTAACTACCAGAGATGCTATAATAGACTAAATTTTGTCCTTCACAAACAATAAATATAAAATTACTGTCAGTATGTGCTGTAGTTTCAGAGAGAATGATGCTGAAGTCCCTGCTTCTTCTTACGGCGGTGGTGGCGTGTGCTCACTGCTTCCTGCCAGGACTTGAGTCCTTTCTCGGTAAGAAAAGCGAGTATGCCAAGTGCAAGAAAGTAAAACCCGTGAAACAAATCGATTTGCACTACGTAAGTAACAGAGATTTATGTTTAGAGTTACGAACCTATAAGACAACATTAACACCTCAATAAATCAATATTATAAAATCAATTGACACTGTTCTGACACTGTGAAAGAGATTCGTTGTACTAATAAAAAGTTGATTGCGTGTGCTTGAGTGAGAGTGTTTATGTTTTTGAATTACTTGTAAAATATGTTGAAAGCGATGTTTTTCTTTAAATTACAGATTATAGGAAAGAAGTTATATTTCAAATATTTAGCAGTTAATGATCCAACCGCCCAAAAAATGGTCCAAACTTTCGACAGCTACATTGTCACAGTGAGCGAGACTGAACAACCACAGGTGTATAGCTTAACGGGTAAATTGGTATAGTGAGTATCTTGAGCAATTTAAAGTGAGTATAAAGAGCATTGTACTTAGATATATTCAACCCTACAACTGGTGCAATCCCACAGTGATGTTCTTGATTTTGGCCTTGCAGATCATATATCTTTAAGTTTGTTAAAAGTACATAGCGTAGAATGTAGGAAATATATATATATATATATATATATATATATATATATATATATATATATATATATATATATATATATATTATAACATAAAGTACGAGGCTTTAGATTAAATTAAGTTAGTTGCTAAAATAATCATCTGTAGAATTAAGCAAGGAAAGACACAAATAGTTTTTCTATTGCGGACAAAGCAGGTACCATGGCATTATCCTTTCCAGGAAAGCTATAAGTTGAGTCCGGCAACCATAGACAATAGAGAAGGGTCCATAGTGGTTGAGACGGGAAATCCAGCGGCCGATATAGCCTGGGAAAATAACTGTGTACCGTTAGGTTTAGCTAATTGTAGAACTGTGGGAAACTTACAAAGAACGTGTTGGTGGTAGTGGGAATGATTAGATTTTGAATAAAAACTAAATGATCAGAACGGAAGTGTTGTAAAGGGAGAAATTGATTAAATGAAGTAAAGAGTTTTTTTTATAAGTAAAATTTAGAAAAGTGTGACGTAAAGTTTTTTTTTGGAATATAAAAGTAAGTTTTTTTGTGTCAAGTGTAAGCGCTGAATTGAACAAAGCCAGGATTCCAGGGACTCTTCAGAACAAGAAGTATTATTTGAATATAAGTGTAGCCAACAGACATCTATCTTTTAGTTCAAAACAAATTTTAATTTCAGCAAAATTTATAAAAATTATTCTAGTTTTACCATTTCTAATTTAAAAGCAAAGTTCCCGTTATAGCGACCCGAGAGCAAGAATAAAATTATAATACTGCTTTTTTTTGTTATGTTATTTTAGTAGAAATCTAAGGCCTCAGAAGTCCATCTTTTATCATTGTAATATTAGTTAAGATATCAATCCTGTCACTGCAAAATATTATAATAAATTTGGAATAATTTGTAGAGTTAATTGAAGAGAATAAAAATGTAAGTGATGTTTAAAAATTGATAAGATTGTTAATTCTTTATAAACCTGAAGGTGTGACATTAATAGGTAAGGCAAATAAATAACATTTAATTATAAATTTAATTATAACAAAAGTTAAGTTATAATAAATATATATATATATATATTTATATTAGGGAAAAGGACTATGTCATAAATTAAGGCTCTTGACTCCAGAGATGCTATCCTTAAGCAACAGAGACCATAACTCAATAACAAAAAAGTAATTTCAGTACGCACGCGTCACATTAATCTGCCTGGTATACCAAGTTGAGTACGCACGCCTATCTTGAGCTATTTAAAGTGAGTATAAAGAGCATTCTACATAAATATATATTCAACCCTACAACTGGTGCAATCCTACTGTGACGTTCTTGATTCGGGCCAGGCACATCATATATTTTTAAAATTTGTTAAAAACACATGAAGTAGTATATATATATATATATATATATATATATATATATATATATATATATATATATATATATAGTAGAGAAAAGGACTATATAATAAATTAAGATTTTTGATTAACCTCCTGAGATGCTATCCTTAAGTACAGATACCATAACTCAATAACAAAAACGTAGTTTCAGTACGCACATGTCACATCAGTCTCCCTGCTGGTATAGACTACCTATTGTCCGATTCAAAATTATGGATTCCTGAGTTTAAAGTGTCATGGAATGTAAACAAAAAAAGATATCACTATGAGAGTTACATTGAAATTTTTGTAATTTAATTGGGCGTTTAGGCATGTAAAAAATATTTTTTGCTAACTATAACTTCCTATTTATTTTTTAGTTGGAATAAAAAAAGTACCGGTTTTTGAGTGCTTTTTAACCAAGCCGTAACTTTAAAAAACCATAAGTCAACAATTTAAACTCCGATCGAAACCAAATTTTAACACAATATAGCTACAAGGGTTCTTTAATATTTCACACAATTTTATAATTTTATGTTGTTAGAAAAAAAGTTGTTATCAAATTTCCAAGATATCATTTTCTCTTGACAGAACAGACGGAAAAATTTGACATTTCTTGCGTTATGTAGATTTTACAGTAACTAACTTGGATATGTTATGTGGTAAACTACAACGAAACTGGTTTAATTTATACGAAGATTTATTTGAAGAGGAATCTTGATTTACCAAGGGCGGCTCCTTCTTGACGGGACTCGCTTAGCGCTCGGCAGCCAGAGGTGCGGTGTTGCCACGATGACACGGCCAGCGATCACTGGACAAAGCCGCCCGCTATTAACGTAGGTTTTGCTACGCTAAAAATGGTACAGTATTTATAAATATTTCCAACAAAGTAATTTAACTTTACTATATACAGTTAAGTAACAACTTTACTTATTTAAGTTTCATCTTTTGATTCGTCTTATTTTTAATATTTACAAAATAGTTGTATATTATACAGTTTCTTATGTTTCATCTGCTGACTAGTCTTATCTTTCATATTTACAAAACAGTTAAATAATATACAATTTCTTAAATTACATCTGCTGATTCGTCTTGTCTGTAATGTATACAAAATAGTTGAATAATATACAGTTTCTTGATTTATATCATTAATCAAAATGTCTCATCATCAGTTGCAGTGAGTCACACTGTGGAAATATTTCAACCCTAGGTGGAATTCCCGGGCGATTGGCCGCGTCATCTGTACAACACCGCATCTCTGGCTGCCTAGCGCTAAGCGAGTCCTGTTAAGAAGGAGCCGCCCTCGGTAAATCAAAATTCCTCTTCAAATAAATCGTCGTATAAATTAAACCTATTTTGTTGTAGTTTACCACATAACATATCCAAGTTAGTTACTGTAAAATCTACACAACGCAAGAAAAGTCAAAATTATCCGTCTGACTGTCAAGAGAAAGTGTTATCTTGGAAATTTAATAACAACTTTTTTTCTAACAACATAAAATTATATGGATATTAAAGAACCCTTGTAGCTATATTGTGTTAAAATTTGTTTTCGATCGGAGTTCAAATTGTTGACTTATGAATTTTTAAAGTTACGGCTTGGTTGAATAGCACACAAAAACCGGTACTTTTTTTATTCCAACTAAAAAATAACTAGGAAAATATAGTTAGAAAATAAAATTTTTTACATGCCTAAACGTCCAATTAAGTTACAAAAATTTCAATGTAGCTCTCATATTGATATGTTTTTTTGTTTACATTCCATGACACTTTAAACTCAGGGGGCCATAATTTTGAATCCGACAATAAATGAGGACGCAAACCTCTCGTGTGAAGGCAGTTTCAGTGCATAAATCCTCGTCCACCTCAAACCCTCTCGGCCCCCAAAAAGACCGCTAGTACCAAAAATCCCCTCTGAGATCCTTAAAAAAGCATTAAAAACTCACTTTTGCAAAATGTCAATGTGTAGTTTTACAAATGCACACCTAACTCCTTGTCCTGGCCCATTCTACAGCTTATCCTGGTTTATGCAGCTCCTTCTATTTGCACATACTGCTCCAGGTCATGCACATACTGCTACTAGTACTGCATATATTATTCCTAGTCCTGGCACATACTTCTCCTAGTTCTGCACATACTGCTCTTAGTAATCCACATACTGCTCCAGGTCATACAAATACTGCTCTTAGTAATCCACATACTGCTCCAAGTCATGCAAATACTGCTCTTAGTAATCCACATACTGCTCCAGGTCATGCAAATACCACTCTTAGTAATCTACATACTGCTCCAGGTCATGCACATACTGCTCTTAGTAATCCACATACTGCTCCAGGTCATGCACATACTGCTCTTAGTAATCCACATACTGCTCCAGGTCATGCAAATACTGCTCTTAGTAATCCACATACTGCTTTAAGTCATGCAAATACCGCTCTTAGTAATCCACATACTGCCCCAGGTCATGCAAATACTGCTCTTAGTAATCCACATACTGCTCCAGGTCATGCACATACTGCTCTTAGTAATCCACATACTGCTCAAGGTCATGCAAATACTGCTCTTATTAATCCACATTCTGCCCCAGGTCATGCAAATACTGCTCTTAGTAATCCACATACTGCTCCAGGTCATGCACATACTGCTCTTAGTAATCCACATACTGCTCCAGGTCATGCACATACTGCTCTTAGTAATCCACATACTGCTCCAGGTCATGCAAATACTGCTCTTAGTAATCCACATACTGCTCCTGGTCATGCGCATACTGCTCTTAGTAATCCACATACTGCTCCAGGTCATGCACATACTGCTCTTAGTAATCCACATACTGCTCCAGGTCATGCAAATACTGCTCTTAGTAATCCACATACTTCTCTTAGTCCTGCACATACTGCTCTTAGTAATCCACATACTGCTCCAGGTCATGCAAATACTGCTCTTAGTAATCCACATACTGCTCCAGGTCATGCAAATACTGTTCTTAGTAATCCACATACTGCTCCAGGTCATGCACATACTGCTCCAGGTCATGCAAATACTGCTCTTAGTAATCCACTTACTACTCCAGGTCATGCAAATACTGCTCTTAGTAATCCACATACTGCTCCAGGTCATGCAAATACTACTCCAGGTCATTCACATACTGCTCTTAGTAATCAACATACTGCTCCAGGTCATGCACATACTGCTCTTAGTAATCTACATACTGATCCAGGTCATGCACATACTGCTCCAGGTCATGCACATACTGCTCCTGGTCATGCACATACTGCTCCAGATCATGCACATACTGGTCTTAGTAATCCACATACTGCTCCAGGTCATGCACATACTGCTCCAGGTCATGCACATACTGCTCTTAGTAATCCACATGCTGCTCCAGGACATGCACATAGTGCTCTTAGTAATCCACATACTGCTCCAGGTCATGCACATACTGCTCCAGGTCATGAACATACTGCTCCAGGTCATGCACATACTGCTCCAGGTCATGCAAATACTGCTCCAGGTCATGCACATACTGCTCCAGGTCATGAACATACTGCTCCAGGTCATGCACATACTGCTCCAGGTCATGCACATACTGCTCCAGGTCATGCAAATACTGCTCTTAGTAATCCACATACTGCTCCAGGTCATGCACATACTGCTCTTAGTAATCCACATACCGCTCCAGGTCATGTACATACTGCTCTTAGTAATCCACATACTGCTCCAGGTCATGCACATACTGCTCTTAATAATCCAAATACTGCTCCAGGTCATGACAATACTGCTCTTAGTAATCCACATACTGTTCCAGGTCATGCAAATACTGCTCTTAGTAATCCACATAGTGCTCCAGGTCATGCACATACTGCTCGTAGTAATCCACATACTGCTCCAGGTCATGCAAATACTGCTCTTAGTAATCCACATACTTCTCCTAGTCCTGTACATACTGCTCCAGGTCATGCAAATACTGCTCATAGTAATCCACATACTGCTCCAGGTCATGCAAATACTGCTCTTAGTAATCCACATACTGCTCCAGGTCATGCACATACTGGTCTTAGTAATCCACATACTGCTCCAGGTCATGCACATACTGCTCTTAGTATTCCACATACTGCCTCAGGACATGCACATACTGATCTTAGTAATCCACATACTGCTCCAGGTCATGCACATACTGCTCCAGGTCATGCACATACTGCTCCAGGTCATGCACATTCTGCTCCAGGTCATGCAAATACTGCTCTTAGTAATCCACATACTGCTCTAGGTCATGCAAATACTGCTCTTAGTAATCCACATACTGCTCCAGGTCATGCACATACTGCTCTTAGTAATCCACATACTGCTCCATGTCATGCAATTACTGCTCTTAGTAATCCACATACTGCTCCAGGTCATGCACATACTGCTCTTAGTAATCCACATACTGCTCCAGGTCATGACAATACTGCTCTTAGTAATCCACATACTGCTCCTGGTCATGCGCATACTGCTCTTAGTAATCCACATACTGCTCCAGGTCATGCACATACTGCTCTTAGTAATCCACATACTGCTCCAGGTCATGCAAATACTGCTCTTAGTAATCCACATACTGCTCCAGGTCATGCACATACTGCTCTTAGTAATCCACATACTGCTCCAGGTCATGCAAATACTGCTCTTAGTAATCCACATACTTCTCTTAGTCCTGCACATACTGCTCTTAGTAATCCACATACTGCTCCAGGTCATGCAAATACTGCTCTTAGTAATCCACATACTGCTCCAGGTCATGCAAATACTGTTCTTAGTAATCCACATACTGCTCCAGGTCATGCACATACTGCTCCAGGACATGCAAATACTGCTCTTAGTAATCCACTTACTGCTCCAGGTCATGCAAATACTGCTCTTAGTAATCCACATACTGCTCCAGGTCATGCAAATACTGCTCCAGGTCATGCACATACTGCTCTTAGTAATCAACATACTGCTCCAGGTCATGCACATACTGCTCTTAGTAATCTACATACTGATCCAGGTCATGCACATACTGCTCCAGGTCATGCACATACTGCTCCAGGTCATGCACATACTGCTCCAGATCATGCACATACTGGTCTTAGTAATCCACATACTGCTCCAGGTCATGCACATACTGCTCCAGGTCATGCACATACTGCTCTTAGTAATCAACATACTGCTCCAGGTCATGCACATACTGCTCCAGGTCATGAACATACTGCTCCAGGTCATGCACATACTGCTCCAGGTCATGCACATACTGCTCTAAGTAATCCACATACTGCTCCAGGTCATGCAAATACTGCTCTTAGTAATCCACATACTGCTCCAGGTCATGCACATACTGCTCCAGGTCATGAACATACTGCTCCAGGTCATGCACATACTGCTCCAGGTCATGCAAATACGGCTCTAAGTAATCCACATACTGCTCCAGGTCATGCAAATACTGCTCTTAGTAATCCACATACTGCTCCAGGTCATGCACATACTGCTCTTAGTAATCCACATACCGCTCCAGGTCATGTACATACTGCTCTTAGTAATCCACATACTGCTCCAGGTCATGCACATACTGCTCTTAGTAATCCACATACTGCTCCAGGTCATGCAAATACGGCTCTAAGTAATCCACATACTGCTCCAGGTCATGCAAATACTGCTCTTAGTAATCCAAATACTGCTCCAGGTCATGCAAATACGGCTCTAAGTAATCCACATAATGCTCCAGGTCATGCAAATACTGCTCTTAGTAATCCACATACTGCTCCAGGACATGCACATACTGCTCTTAGTAATCCACATACCGCTCCAGGTCATGTACATACTGCTCTTAGTAATCCACATACTGCTCCAGGTCATGCACATACTGCTCCAGGTCATGACAATACTGCTCTTAGTAATCCACATACTGTTCCAGGTCATGCAAATACTGCTCTTAGTAATCCACATAGTGCTCCAGGTCATGCACATACTGCTCGTAGTAATCCACATACTGCTCCAGGTCATGCAAATACTGCTCTTAGTAATCCACATACTTCTCCTAGTCCTGTACATACTGCTCTTAGTAATCCACATACTGCTCCAGGTCATGCAAATACTGCTCATAGTAATCCACATACTGCTCCAGGTCATGCAAATACTGCTCTTAGTAATCCACATACTGCTCCAGGTCATGCACATACTGGTCTTAGTAATCCACATACTGCTCCAGGTCATGCACATACTGCTCTTAGTATTCCACATACTGCCTCAGGACATGCACATACTGATCTTAGTAATCCACATACTGCTCCAGGTCATGCACATACTGCTCTTAGTAATCCACATACTGCTCCAGGTCATGCACATACTGCTCCAGGTCATGCACATACTGCTCTTAGTATACCACATACTGCCTCAGGACATGCACATACTGATCTTAGTAATCCACATACTGCTCCAGGTCATGCACATACTGCTCCAGGTCATGCACATACTGCTCCAGGTCATGCACATTCTGCTCCAGGTCATGCAAATACTGCTCTTACTAATACACATACTGCTCCAGGTCATGCAAATACTGCTCTTAGTTATCCACATACTGCTCCAGGTCATGCAAATACTGCTCTTAGTAATCCACATACTGCCTCAGGACATGCACATACTGCTCTTAGTAATCCACATACTGCTCCAGGTCATGCAAATACTGCTCTTAGTAATCCACATACTGCTCCAGGTCATGCAAATACTGCTCTTAGTAATCCAAATACCGCTCCAGGTCATGCAAATACTGCTCTTAGTAATCCACATACTGCTCCAGGTCATGCACATACTGCTCCAGGTCATGCACATTCTGCTCCAGGTCATGCAAATACTGCTCTTAGTAATCCACATACTGCTCCAGGTCATGCAAATACTGCTCTTAGTAATCCACATACTGCTCCAGGTCATGCACATACTGCTCTTAGTAATCCACATACTGCTCCAGGTCATGCACATACTGCTCCAGGTCATGCACATACTGCTCTTAGTATTCCACATACTGCCTCAGGACATGCACATACTGATCTTAGTAATCCACATACTGCTCCAGGTCATGCACATACTGCTCCAGGTCATGCACATACTGCTCCAGGTCATGCACATTCTGCTCCAGGTCATGCAAATACTGCTCTTAGTAATCCACATACTGCTCCAGGTCATGCAAATACTGCTCTTAGTAATCCACATACTGCTCCAGGTCATGCAAATACTGCTCTTAGTAATCCACATACTGCCTCAGGACATGCACATACTGATCTTAGTAATCCACATACTGCTCCAGGTCATGCACATACTGCTCCAGGTCATGCACATACTGCTCCAGGTCATGCAAATACTGCTCTTAGTAATCCACATACTGCTCCAGGTCATGCAAATACTGCTCTTAGTAATCCACATACTGCTCCAGGTCATGCAAATACTGCTCTTAGTAATCCACATTCTGCTCCAGGACATGCACATACTGCTCTTAGTATTCCACATACTGCCTCAGGACATGCACATACTGATCTTAGTAATCCACATACTGCTCCAGGTCATGCACATACTGCTCCAGGTCATGCACATACTGCTCCAGGTCATGCACATTCTGCTCCAGGTCATGCAAATACTGCTCTTAGTAATCCACATACTGCTCCAGGTCATGCAAATACTGCTCTTAGTAATCCACATACTGCTCCAGGTCATGCACATACTGCTCTTAGTAATCCACATACTGCTCCATGTCATGCAATTACTGCTCTTAGTAATCCACATACTGCTCCAGGTCATGCCCATACTGCTCTTAGTAATCCACATACTGCTCCAGGTCATGCAAATACTGCTCTTAGTAATCCACATACTGCTCCTGGTCATGCGCATACTGCTCTTAGTAATCCACATACTGCTCCAGGTCATGCACATACTGCTCTTAGTAATCCACATACTGCTCCAGGTCATGCAAATACTGCTCTTAGTAATCCACATACTGCTCCAGGTCATGCACATACTGCTCCAGGTCATGCAAATACTGCTCTTAGTAATCCACATACTGCTCCAGGTCATGCAAATACTGCTCTTAGTAATCCACATACTGCTCCAGGTCATGCAAATACTGCTCTTAGTAATCCACATACTGCTCCAGGTCATGCACATACTGCTCCAGGTCATGCAAATACTGCTCTTAGTAATCCACATACTGCTCCAGGTCATGCACATACTGCTCTTAGTAATCCACATACTGCTCCAGGTCATGCACATACTGCTCTTAGTAATCTACATACTGCTCCAGGTCATGCACATACTGGTATTAGTAATCCACATACTGCTCCAGGTCATGCACATACTGGTCTTAGTAATCCACATACTGCTCCAGGTCATGCACATACTGGTCCAGGTCATGCAAATACTGATCTTAGTATTCCACATACTGCTCCAGGTCGTGCACATACTGCTCTTAGTAATGCACATACTTTTGTTAGTCCTGCACACCTTGCTATTTGCCCTGGCACATTCTACTGCTTACCCTTGCAAATCTTTTTTATTCCTGCACATACTTCTCCTAGGCAAAACAAATTGGCCCTAGTCCTGATCATACTGCTCCTAATCTGACACATACTGTTCCTAATCCTACACATACTCTCCCTAGGCCTTCACATACTGGTCATAGTCCTACAGACACTGCTCCTAGTCCTGTATATACTACTCCTTATCCTGCACATACAGCTCCTTCACATACTGGTCATAGTCCTACAGACACTGCTCCTAGTCCTGTATATACTGCTCCTTATCCTGCACATACTGCTCCTTCACATACTGGTCATAGTCCTACAGACACTGCTCCTAGTCCTGTACATACTACTCCTTATCCTGCACATACTGCTCCTTCACATACTGGTCATAGTCCTACAGACACTGCTCCTAGTCCTGTATATACTACTCCTTATCCTGCACATACTGCTCCTTCACATACTGGTCATAGTCCTACAGACACTGCTTCTAGTCCTGTACATACTACTCCTTATCCTGCACATACTGCTCCTTCACATACTGGTCATAGTCCTACAGACACTGCTCCTAGTCCTGTATATACTACTCCTTGTCCTGCACATACTGCTCCTTCACATACTGGTCATAGTCCTACAGACACTGCCCCTAGTCCTGTACACACTGCTCCTTATCCTGCACATACTGCTCCTTCACATACTGGTCATAGTCCTACAGACACTGCTCCTAGTCCTGTATATACTACTCCTTATCCTGCACATACTGCTCCTTCACATACTGGTCATAGTCCTACAGACACTGCTCCTAGTCCTGTACATACTACTCCTTATCCTGCACATACTGCTCCTTCACATACTGGTCATAGTCCTACAGACACTGCTCCTAGTCCTGTATATACTACTCCTTATCCTGCACATACTGCTCCTTCACATACTGGTCATAGTCCTACAGACACTGCTCCTAGTCCTGTACATACTACTCCTTATCCTGCACATACTGCTCCTTCACATACTGGTCATAGTCCTACAGACACTGCTCCTAGTCCTGTATATACTACTCCTTATCCTGCACATACTGCTCCTTCACATACTGGTCATAGTCCTACAGACACTGCTCCTAGTCCTGTATATACTACTCCTTATCCTGCACATACTGCTCCTTCACATACTGGTCATAGTCCTACAGACACTGCTCCTAGTCCTGTACATACTACTCCTTATCCTGCACATACTGCTCCTTCACATACTTGTCATAGTCCTACAGACACTGCTCCTAGTCCTGTATATACTACTCCTTATCCTGCACATACTGCTCCTTCACATACTGGTCATAGTCCTACAGACACTGCTCCTAGTCCTGTACATACTACTCCTTATCCTGCACATACTGCTCCTTCACATACTGGTCATAGTCCTACAGACACTGCTCCTAGTCCTGTATATACTACTCCTTATCCTGCACATACTGCTCCTTCACATACTGGTCATAGTCCTACAGACACTGCTCCTAGTCCTGTACACACTGCTCCTTATCCTGCACATACTGCTCCTTCACATACTGGTCATAGTCCTACAGACACTGCTCCTAGTCCTGTATATACTACTCCTTATCCTGCACATACTGCTCCTTCACATACTGGTCATAGTCCTACAGACACTGCTCCTAGTCCTGTACATACTACTCCTTATCCTGCACATACTGCTCCTTCACATACTGGTCATAGTCCTACAGACACTGCTCCTAGTCCTGTATATACTACTCCTTATCCTGCACATACTGCTCCTTCACATACTGGTCATAGTCCTACAGACACTGCTCCTAGTCCTGTACATACTACTCCTTATCCTGCACATACTGCTCCTTCACATACTGGTCATAGTCCTACAGACACTGCTCCTAGTCCTGTACATACTACTCCTTATCCTGCACATACTGCTCCTTCACATGCTGGTCATAGTCCTACAGACACTGCTCCTAGTCCTGTATATACTGCTCCTTATCCTGCACATACAGCTCCTTCACATACTGGTCATAGTCCTACAGACACTGCTCCTAGTCCTGTACATACTACTCCTTATCCTGCACATACTGCTCCTTCACATACTGGTCATAGTCCTACAGACACTGCTCCTAGTCCTGTATATACTACTCCTTATCCTGCACATACTGCTCCTTCACATACTGGTCATAGTCCTACAGACACTGCTTCTAGTCCTGTACATACTACTCCTTATCCTGCACATACTGCTCCTTCACATACTGGTCATAGTCCTACAGACACTGCTCCTAGTCCTGTATATACTACTCCTTGTCCTGCACATACTGCTCCTTCACATACTGGTCATAGTCCTACAGACACTGCCCCTAGTCCTGTACACACTGCTCCTTATCCTGCACATACTGCTCCTTCACATACTGGTCATAGTCCTACAGACACTGCTCCTAGTCCTGTATATACTACTCCTTATCCTGCACATACTGCTCCTTCACATACTGGTCATAGTCCTACAGACACTGCTCCTAGTCCTGTACATACTACTCCTTATCCTGCACATACTGCTCCTTCACATACTGGTCATAGTCCTACAGACACTGCTCCTAGTCCTGTATATACTACTCCTTATCCTGCACATACTGCTCCTTCACATACTGGTCATAGTCCTACAGACACTGCTCCTAGTCCTGTACATACTACTCCTTATCCTGCACATACTGCTCCTTCACATACTGGTCATAGTCCTACAGACACTGCTCCTAGTCCTGTATATACTACTCCTTATCCTGCACATACTGCTCCTTCACATACTGGTCATAGTCCTACAGACACTGCTCCTAGTCCTGTATATACTACTCCTTATCCTGCACATACTGCTCCTTCACATACTGGTCATAGTCCTACAGACACTGCTCCTAGTCCTGTACATACTACTCCTTATCCTGCACATACTGCTCCTTCACATACTTGTCATAGTTCTACAGACACTGCTCCTAGTCCTGTATATACTACTCCTTATCCTGCACATACTGCTCCTTCACATACTGGTCATAGTCCTACAGACACTGCTCCTAGTCCTGTACATACTACTCCTTATCCTGCACATACTGCTCCTTCACATACTGGTCATAGTCCTACAGACACTGCTCCTAGTCCTGTATATACTACTCCTTATCCTGCACATACTGCTCCTTCACATACTGGTCATAGTCCTACAGACACTGCTCCTAGTCCTGTACACACTGCTCCTTATCCTGCACATACTGCTCCTTCACATACTGGTCATAGTCCTACAGACACTGCTCCTAGTCCTGTATATACTACTCCTTATCCTGCACATACTGCTCCTTCACATACTGGTCATAGTCCTACAGACACTGCTCCTAGTCCTGTACATACTACTCCTTATCCTGCACATACTGCTCCTTCACATACTGGTCATAGTCCTACAGACACTGCTCCTAGTCCTGTATATACTACTCCTTATCCTGCACATACTGCTCCTTCACATACTGGTCATAGTCCTACAGACACTGCTCCTAGTCCTGTACATACTACTCCTTATCCTGCACATACTGCTCCTTCACATACTGGTCATAGTCCTACAGACACTGCTCCTAGTCCTGTACATACTACTCCTTATCCTGCACATACTGCTCCTTCACATGCTGGTCATAGTCCTACAGACACTGCTCCTAGTCCTGTATATACTGCTCCTTCTCCTGCACATACTGCTCGTTCACATACTGGTCATAGTCCTACAGACACTGCCCCTAGTCCTGTACATACTACTCCTTATCCTGCACATACTGCTCCTTCACATACTGGTCATAGTCCTACAGACACTGCTCCTAGTCCTGTACATACTACTCCTTATCCTGCACATACTGCTCCTTCACATACTGGTCATAGTCCTACAGACACTGCTCCTAGTCCTGTATATACTACTCCTTATCCTGCACATACAGCTCCTTCACATACTGGTCATAGTCCTACAGACACTGCTCCTAGTCCTGTACATACTACTCCTTATCCTGCACATACTGCTCCTTCACATACTGGTCATAGTCCTACAGACACTGCTCCTAGTCCTGTACATACTACTCCATATCCTGCACATACTGCTCCTTCACATACTGGTCATAGTCCTACAGACACTGCTCCTAGTCCTGTACATACTACTCCTTATCCTGCACATACTGCTCCTTCACATACTGGTCATAGTCCTACAGACACTGCGCCTAGTCCTGTACATACTACTCCTTATCCTGCACATACTGCTCCTTCACATACTGGTCATAGTCCTACAGACACTGCTCCTAGTCCTGTATATACTACTCCTTATCCTGCACATACTGCTCCTTCACATACTGGTCATAGTCCTACAGACACTGCTCCTAGTCCTGTACACACTGCTCCTTATCCTGCACATACTGCTCCTTCACATACTGGTCATAGTCCTACAGACACTGCTCCTAGTCCTGTATATACTACTCCTTATCCTGCACATACTGCTCCTTCACATACTGGTCATAGTCCTACAGACACTGCTCCTAGTCCTGTACACATTGCTCCTTATCCTGCACATACTGCTCCTTCACATACTGGTCATAGTCCTACAGACACTGCTCCTAGTCCTGTATATACTACTCCTTATCCTGCACATACTGCTCCTTCACATACTGGTCATAGTCCTACAGACACTGCTCCTAGTCCTGTATATACTACTCCTTATCCTGCACATACTGCTCCTTCACATACTGGTCATATTCCTACAGACACTGCTCCTAGTCCTGTATATACTGCTCCTTATCCTGCACATACTGCTCCTATTCCTGGTAGACACTATTTCTAGTCCTGCAAATACTGCTCTTATTCCTGGAAATCTTACTGCTATGCCCTTGCACATCCTGATTCTTGTCCTGCACATACTGTTCCTAGTCCTGCATATCAACGCAACAATTTTACAGCATACCGTCATCCTCGTGTTTAGTAACATTTTATTTAATTATTTAAGATAAAGATTCACATAAACCTTTCACTTTTATAGCAATACATATTTTTGTGTTTGGAATTCTATGCACACTTTGGCAATGTATAACTAATACAATTGCAAATGGAATCCAAAGTCAAAGTAACAAATACCCGTAATGAAAAGTTGAGTAAATAAATAAGTAAGAGAGTAATTCTGTCATAGCGTAGGCCTATTAGATCTTGTTTTTTATACGTAACCATGAGTGTGAGAGTAAAAGAACATCTTTCGATATAACATAGTTTTACTCAATAAGAGAAAGACATTTTCATTTTGCTTCTCTACCTTTTCAGTGTTGACCAGAAAGTGATATCATTCACCGAGAATGTCACCATTTCCGAAGGTAAATATACCTATAATTAATTATAGCTCACTGGTATGTATCAAATTTGCTTCAAGAATGAAAACAACTGATTTTAGTCAATTGCAATGCCCTGAATTCAGATCTGTTTTTAGTTTTTTTCTATCACGTTATGTTTTTACGTAATTTAAAAAAATGTATAATAATAATTTACACAATAACTGCACATATGGGTACCTATAATGAATTTAAACCTCTATATGTGTTTATTTGTTAACCAGAATATATTTTTTAAATAAACAAGGATGTTATAATTCAATGTAATTATAATGACAATTTAAAAAACTTACCCAGTGTTTACATCACACTTGAGAACTTATGCCGTTTTGACATTCTTCTATGACGGTCGAGGGAATTTCTCTTTAGGCACCATCAGTAATCTGCCATCATTGTTTCATTCCAATTTCCCTGGTATCTTGTTTGCATGGTTTTAATGTCCTGTCGAATCTTTCACCCTGTTCCTCACTCACCGCACTCAGATTTTCGGGGAAATAGTCGATATGGCTATATAGAAAAAGTACTTTCATACTTATTTTACAGCCCAAGGCTTTAAAATGTCCTAAACATTCCTCAACAACTTCCCTATAATTTTCGGCTTTATTGTTCCCAAGAAAGTTTTCGGTTATTCTCTTAAACGCCAACCATGCAGAGGCTTCGAGTTCATTAATCGAGAAAATGAAAGCACGGTCTCTCATGAGTTCTCGAATTTGTGGTCCATCACCAACTTTCTGTTTCGCGTCACTTTTATTTTGAAATTTTGTTTGAAGGTACAGATGAATATTGCTTTCATTACTTAAGCTTGTCACGAACTGCTTCATAAGTCCAAGTTTTACATGAAGAGGAGGCAATAGAGCTTTCTCTCTAGAAATTAGAGGTTCAGACAGTACATTTTTTTTCTCCTGGTGCAAGATACATTCTTAAGGGCCAGTTTTGTCTTTCCCTGTGCTCAGATTGCGCTCTGCTATCTCACTCAAAGAGAAAACAGAAATACTCAGTGAAACCGGATTGTAGGCCAATAAGTATCGTCAGTGCTTTAAAATCCCCACACACTGTCCAGGAATACTTACGTTACTCAATTTTATCTAGCATCAGTTTAAGGTTATTATAAGTTTCTTTTAAATCAACAGAGTATGCAAGAGGCAATGAGGGGAGTAAATTTCAATTATGAAGCAATACTCCTATAAGCCTTTTCAATGAACTATCTACAAAAAATCTCTAATCAGCAGGACTATATTGAACACCAAGTGCCATAAAAAAACCTTCTATATTTTTGCAGTATACAAGTTTATCTGTTTTAGCAAAGAAAGATATGAAATCCCTCTCTCTATGATTGAACCATGAAAATGTTGTGCCGGGGAATAGTGAATTCTTTTATTTTAATCGTGATCCTAAAAGTTCTGCAGTAATTTTGGGGAGGTCTAAGTCTCTGACTAAATCGTTGAGCTCACTCTGTGTGAATTGTTCGGGCAAATGAAATGACTCACCTGTTTCAAAAGTTGGATCAGGATTTGACAATAGCTGAGATTCAGATTCGGAGGAGTCTGTACTACCCATATTCTGAGGAGGAGATGGAATTGGCACTTGAATACTATGGGGAATTGGTCGAATCGCTGATTTCAAATTAGGATATTTTACTGAATGTTTGTTTTTAGTATTTATGCCACGAATATTTGTCAAACAAAAGTAACAGTCACTTACATGATCGTGAGGTTCGCGCCACACCATAGGAATACCGAAGCGTAATGATTTCCGTTTACCTTTCACCCGGTGATTAATATTTGCACTGCAAGTATTGCACACATAATGCGGTGCCCATACCTTGTCCTGACTGATACCAAGCTAAATACCAAAATAAGCCTGATAAGCTTTCTTGTAGAATTTAGTAATATTTCTTCTTTGTTTTTTAAAGGTATAATTGCCACATGTATAACAGAAACACGTAGTTTGTGTATAAAGAACCGAAATAAATATAGGTTTATAGTGTAGATCAATACTAGGAAGTCCATCAGATTTTTTCATAAAAGTATGAATTTGAGAATATTTATTCTTATGATTAAAAAACAATTGACGTGATAGAGAAAAACTAAAAACAGATCTGAATTCAGGGCATCTCAATTGACTAAGGTCAGTTGTTTTCACCCTCGAAGCAATTTTTTTTAATGCATACCAGTATTATTCTTGTCGTACGGATATGTAATATATATATATATATATATATATATATATATATATATATATATATATATATATATATTGTAAAGTTTCTATAAAAAGCAATACAACTTTTTTTTTTACAATTAAATGAAGATATATTATTTCTATTTAATAACAAACAAAAAACTACTCAGGAACAATTCATTAACATTTATTATAACAATTTTTATTTCAACATTTTAAACAATACACAGAACAAAAATAAACCTAACAAATTTTAACACAATATACTAAACTCACTTTCTTTGATTTTTATAGCTACACAACTTTAATACCCTTGGCTAATTTTACGATCTCTTACAATCTCGGGGTTTATAGAATGGGCTATATTTTTACTTCTTTTGTTAATTAAATAAATTTTAAAAAACAATATTAAATTTTGAAATTAGTTTTAATAAATATTTTCCCGATTGAAAAACTTTAATTTGGAATAAGCAAAAAGGCGAAACTATTTGAACTGGATTATGATCTTATTACTATTAATCACAAGATATTCTAATGTACAAAATTAAACTTCCCTATTATCCTAAGAGTCCACTAAAGTTTATTTTTTTATATAGCGCTAGGTACTTAACTTATCAAATAACGGCGAATGGCTGCTTGCTCACACGTAGAATTCCGTTGTCTTTAAATTTCACTTTTTTCACACTTAAATTCGTTTTAGTTCCTTCAAAATATATTATCACTGTACTTTATCTTTACATTTTCTTATTCCTGTTTAATCTGGCCAAGTTTCCTCACAAAACTGTATAATTTTGACGAATTCCTTTCAAATTGAATTTTGACTGCACAGGGCAGGTCCGTTTCCTCGGCGTCCCACGCCAGACTCTAACTACGCGTCCTTAGATTTAAAACAATTGTTTGTTTTTTTAATATGGCGGCTTCTCCTTCTTCTAAAACACATGTTGCTATAATTTAGTTCGATTCCTTCCCACTAGATTCGACTGTCTTGACCTACTTCCATTTGTTTTTACAGCTGATGCAATAACGCGATTGTTTTCACCAGTTTTAATTTTGTTAACATACTGTTTCAATTTTCCGATCCTTAACAAACCTTCCAGTGTTTATTTAATTACTATTATTAGTGTGTGAAGTGTCTTTGTGTTTTACTTTTGTAATAATTCGAATTGTGTGTGTTTTGAGCCGAATTCATAGAAACATAACCTTTCTAATCTCATTGTTTACAATCGTATTTCACTTTCTCCTTCAAGTAATTACTTATGCCCTATGTTACTAATATTTACAATTTTGTTTACACATAACTATTATTAGATTATCTTGTTTTAAATTTTGTGTTAGGGGTTTTGATATAACACATTTCCTAATCGATTTTACAGTTCAAATACCTTGTTTACTAATCTAGGCTTTTACCTAAATTTAGTTTCAATTTTAACCTAACCAATCTTTTAATGAATTTCTTTTTAAATTTTGTGTGAGTTATTTCTAATATATTCTTCCAAGTCTTAAATAATATTATATAGCCCATTCTATAAATGTTACAATGTCCCCTAATTTAATTTAAATAAAAAAATCTTCCTACTATCTACATTACACATTCTTTACATATTACAAGCTTGTTTAAATATACATATTTTTTTTTTTAAATTAAATTTAAATTAACATTTATTTCCTAATTGTACATTTTATTTAATAACTAATTGAACACATTTTTTATTGAGTAAGTACCTCAACACTTTGGCTAACTTACCGTCCATTGTCTTTACTTCTTTTATAATTGTCCATTTATACTTAATTCCTACGACACAATTTTATCTTAATTCTTTAACAATCAAATACTGAGCTGAAAACTTCAAGCTACATATTTCTTAACTTATCTTCTAACAATACAATATACTTATAACTAACATTCAATCAACAATTCTTTAACAATTTTAACATATAGTAACAATAAATCATGTTCTGGTATTTACAATTCCTTCCATAATTATATATATATATATATATTTTTTTTTTTTTTTTTTTTTTTTTTTTTTTTACATTAATTACAATTGGAATCCTTCCAATCATAAGTCTGATTCAATATTTATTTAACATATATTCTCTGATACCGTGTCTTTAAATCCCCGTCTTATCCGAGTCATAGTATGTTTAGATTTGGTCAAATTGTTTATAACATTTCTCTTTCCCTTATTTCTGTTTATTCCTTGTTTATTATTTATCTCATATTTATTTTGCTTTTAGCTTCATCTAACTCTCAGTTCTAAGTTAGTATTTTATCTCCCCTTCCAATCTCACATCCAGTTCAATTATTTTCTTATATCATTCCAGTTTATTTTGTAAGAAGTTTAACATCTAATATTTTTAAAGTTTGCAATCCCATATCCTCTATTTGATCATATCTATAGCTCCTTCGATTACACTGTCCCTATATCAACGAATATAAATTTTGTTTTAGTACTTATATATATCAACGCAGATTCTCCCTTACAATACGACGAAGTTTAAGTACACAATTACCATATTTTTATTACAACGATGCTTTAATATTTATTATCATAGATTCATATTTCTTTTATAATATATAATATATACGACGAAGTTCCATTATTTATCAACGCAGATTCTCCCTTACAATACGACGAAGTTTAAATACACAATTACCATATTTTTATTACAACGATGCTTCAATATTTATTAACATAGATTCATATTTATCTTTTTCCTTTATTCGACGAAGTTTCCAATAAATTATCGTAGATATAGTTACCATCCCTTAAAACTTATCTCCTGCTAACGTTTTCTTATACACATAGTCACCTAGAGTTTACTCATATTGCTTCCTTTACCTATATTTAATATCTCCCTTCCTATTTTATTTTGTCTCGTTTGAGTTTATCTCCCTTGCATCATGGTACTTTTTTAGTTCTGTTGAATGGAACATCCCCTTATTTATATCATATTTATCATCCCATAGTTCGAATGTCGATTCTCCTAACTTTTTGTGTATTCTATATGGCCCACTATAAATATTAAATAATTTCCCCATTTCTCCCTCTATGCCTTTTGCCTGCCAGTTTTCTTTTACTAACACTAAATCATTTAAATTAAATGTGAAAAGCTTATGATTTCTATTGAAATTTTGTGCCCTAAGTTCTGCCTTTTTTTTCATTCTCCCTCTTGCCAAATCTATTACTAGTTGGGTATTAACGCTTTGTTCGTTTGAATTTTGAATTTTGATATACTTATGCCAAAATCTCTCATCTATTTTTCCTAACTGTAACTGATTAGGTGTGAACCCTGTGGTCTCATGTGGTACTTCATTCAACATCTCATTTATTAAATGTATAAACTTTGCCCATTGTTTATGGTTCCCATGGCAATAGGTGCGAAGACATCTCATTATCTCCCTGTTTACCCTTTCTACTATATTGCTTTGAGGTCGCCTAATTGGTGAAAATATTTGTTTGATCCCTTTTTTTTCTAAAAATGTTGACCATCTTTTACTTGTGAACTGAGTTCCATGGTCTGTTTGTGCCCTTTTTACCTGTCCATATTTTTCTAAATAATCTTCTACACATCTAATAGCTGTAGCAGTATTTGCTTTTTTTATTTTATAAATTTTTATAAATTTAGTAAAAATATCCAAAATAACCAAAATATATTTAAATCCCTCACTTTTATGAAATGGTCCACAAAAGTCAATAGATAGTTGCTCTTTAGGCCCTTCTACCTTGATTCCTTTCATCACCCCATAACAAGTTTGATTTGTGTGTTTCACCCTCTGACAAGTGTCACAGTATTTTAAAAGGTATTTAATCTCCTTATACATTTTTTTCCATGTGAATATTTCATTTATTATACTATAGCACTTCTTGGCCCCTATATGCATATAGTACTCATGGTATGATATCACTAATACATTTATTAACTCTCTGGGTATTATTATTTTCCAACTTGTTTTACAATTTTTATATAGTATGTTATTTTCAATTTTGAATTTCGAATTGTATTCCTGGACATTTTCAATAATATTTCTTAATTCTAAATCACCCCACTGAAGCTCATTAAGTTTTGTCAATTTTGTCACTACTTCCCTACTTATTACTCTTTCCATTAAATTGATACTAAACTTATTTTGATTCTCTATATGTTTTGGCTCTATCTTATCCCATGGGTTACGACTTAATATGTCTGCCACCACGTTCTCCTTCCCTTTACAATACTCAATCTCAAAATCATATTCCTGCATGAGCAATATCCAACGATATAGTCTTGAATTTAATATTCTGCAAGTCTTTATGAAAGTCAAAGCCTGGTGGTCAGTTTGTATTACTACCTTTCTCCCCAGTATAACCTGTCTAGCCTTCTGTAGACAAAACAACACAGCCAATAATTCTTTTTCAGTCGTATAATATCGTATTTCACTACCTTTTAGGGTTCGGCTCATAAACATAATTGCCTGTTTCTGTCCAGTCTCTGTTATCTGGTACAGATGTCCCCCAATAGCATATTCGCTTGCATCTGTCTGTAAATAAAACGTTTTTGAATAATCAGGGTGTTTTAGTACGTTGGTATCTATAAATGCTTCCTTTAATTTTCTAAAATTTTGTTCCTCTAAATCTGTCCAATTAAATTTTGTTTCATGTCTCAAAAGTTTCAGGAGTGGCTCTACTAATTTCGAATAGTGGTCTACAAACTTGTTGTAATAATTGGCAAGGCCTATAAACCCTTTTAATTGCTTAACGTTCTTTGGTGTGGGGAATTCCATTACAGCCTTAATTTTGTCCTTATCTATCTCTATTCCCTCAGTTGTCAACCTATAACCTAAAAATGCTATGTTTTTTTTACAGAACTCAGTTTTTGATAATTTAATTTTGATATTATTTTCCCTAAATGTCATAAATAATTTTTTTAAATGGTTTTTATGTTCTTCAAAACTCTGTGACATGCATACAATGTCGTCTACATATACTAAAGTGAATGGTTCTAATTCATTTCCCATTATTCTACCCATAGCTCTTGCTAAAGCTGCTAATGACGTTTTTAGCCCATAAGGTGTCACAATGAAATGATATGTCTTTCCATTATACTGAAAAGCTGTGAATTTTCTGGATTCTGGCTCCAACTCCACCTGCCAAAAACTATTCGTGAGGTCCATAGAACTCAGGTATTTTACCTTTCTTGCCTTATGTAATATTTCATTAATACCCTGGTAACACTCGTAATCTGGTATTATGATTTCGTTCAGTTTCCTTGCGTCCAGGCACAATCTTATTTCTCCATTACTTTTTATGACAGGAATAATAGGGTTAATATAAGGGCTATTACTTTTTTCTATAATTTTCATCTCCAACATTTTGTCAATTTCTCTTTGTACCGCTTCTTGATACTTTGTGGGCACAGGATAGTTTCTTTGATAAAATGGTAAATCTGTTCTTACTTTTATCTCATGTCTATATCCTTTACACACTCCAGGCCTATCTGAAAATACATCCTTATATTACTTTATTATCTCTACCATCTCCAGTTTTTGCCTATCTGTTACACGGTCATCTCCGATACTTCCCATATATCTCTATCACTAATTTCCCCTTCTGTTTCATTTTGTTTCTCATAATTTTGGCCCCCTGTCCTAAATTATCTAAATTTTCCCATTCCTCATTAGTTTGATCGAATTCGTTAATTACATTATCTTCCCTTTCTAAATTTTGTACCTCGTTGTTATTAATTCTTTCGTCATCATTTTCACCCTCCTTTTCTTTCATATCTATTTTAATATAGTTTTCCAAATATTTCAATTTTATACTCCAATCCTCACAACTTATATCAGCCTTTGTATTTTTTAATATATCCATCCCTATGATCATTTCTCTTAATAGGCCTGGTATGATGAAACATTGAAATGGGTAATCAATCCCACCTAATTTTCCCATTATCAGAACAATTTTATTAATTTTTTTACTCTTTTTATTTGTTGCTGTCCTAATGTTCATTGCTCTGATTGGCAACGTTTCTACTCTTCCTAGTTTTCCCTTATTTATACTATACCATTTTTCCTGAATACATGTAATATTACTACCTGTATCTATTAAGGCTGTAACCCTAACCTGTTTAAATTCTATCTCTATTTCTGGGCTCATATATATTTTGTTTTGCTCTAAATTCAAATTTCGCTCCTTCCCCTCACTTTCCAAAAATTCTCTATCTATTAATACGTTGTTAATTATTCCTAACCCCAAATCCGTATTTTCATTAAATTGATTGTTACCCTTATTCTTGTCACAATTAATATTTCCAAGGCTCTTTAGCACTGGCTTTCCCTCTTCAGCATCCCCTGTAGTTTTCCCATGATGCAATAAGGTATCACCAGTGCCCTCTAGTTTTCCGAGGTCCCCTGGTCTCCCTCACATCTTCCACTGGTCGATTCCTTTGGTCGTATCTGTATGCTGTTTACTTCTTTATTAGGCCTATCTCGGCTTCCTATATTCCTTGGATCATCTCTGTGACCCCTGTACCCTATCTCCCTGGTCTGCGGCTGTATTCTTTCCGGTCCCCTGTTCATGTGGTCATCTATCCGTCGATTATAAAACTGAACGGTCGGTCTAAACCCGTTTCCAAATCTATTTCTTGGTTCAGTTATTCCTCCCCTATTTATTTTTCCCCCAAAACCATTCTGGTTTGGGAACCTTCTGTCCCCTTGTGGCGCTCTCCCTGTCTCTAATGTCCGCTCTCGGTATCAGCTTGGTTCTATTCTCATGGGTGGTCTTTCCCATGGTCTGCCTCTTTGCCTAATAACTCTATTTCTGTCTTCTATATCCTCCTCATTTAGGAGTCTCTCCATCTCTCTGACCGTTCTAATGTTCTGAACCCTCTTTGCGGCTTGTATTTTTTCACCGAAATGTCTGCTTAATTTCCGTACTACTTCTTCTTCGCTTAGGGGAGGTACCATATTTCTTAACAGCATCACTCTTTCCACGAAGTAATCCGTTCTGGCTAAATCGCCTCCTTCTCTGTATCTTTCTACATCAATCCTGTCTTTTATTCCCTCCTGGATCTCTTTTGGCCAATACCTATTTATAAAACGATCTTTCCATTCCTCATAATTTTCTACATCCTCCCTTATTGACTCCCACCATCTGGCTGCCCCAGCCTCTAATGCCTCATCCATACTACTCCGCCAGTCATCCTCACCTTCCTCCATATACCTATCGCCCAATATTTTTTCAAAAAACCTCTCTAACCTTTTAATGAATTCTACAGGATTTCCATTCCTTCCATTGAACTTAGGACCCTTTTCCTGTTTTCCGCACGATACCTGAATTGCCCTTATTTGCTCACCCTTATTTTCATTAGTACTCTCGATTTTGTTAATTCTATCTCCTAACCTTCCCTGCTCTCCTAATATTTTCTCCCTATCATCTTCAACTTTCCTAAAACGCTCATCTGTTATCTTTCTTTCTCCTATCACCTTTAATTTCAACTCTCCTAACTCTTCTGTGTTTTTCTTAGTTATATTTTCTACTTTCTCTATCTCTTTTTTATTAATTTCTACCACATCAGCTATTATTTCTTTTGTTTCCTCAAAATTTTTCTTAATCTTCTCCTCTAATTCTCTATCTTTCTCCTCTAAGTCTCTTCTCACATCCTCTATTACAGTATCATTCTCTGTCCTCAACTGTCGCCTCATATCCTCTATCATTTTCCTATTTTCCTCCCGTATTTCATCTTTTATTACTTTTAGATCCTCCTTCATCTCTCTTATTTCGTCTCTATTTTCCTCTAATTCTTTTTTTATTTCATCCATCTTATCTAATTGTCTATTTATTTTTTCATTATTTATATTTAATTGTCTATTTACATCCTCTCTCCCTTTATTTATTTCTTTTAGTAAGTTTTGGTTGCTTTCGAACAATTTTTTTATCCAGTCATCATTATTTATACTTCCACTTTCACTACCCCTTCGTTCCTGTTCAATTTCTACAAGTGGTAGTCCCCTAGCTTCATCTACCTCCATGTTTGGTATTGGCATATCTGTGCCTTCCATTTCTATTTCTTGCACTTCCAAACTTGTCCCTTTTTCCTGTTCCCCTACAACTACCCGCTCGCCTATAATATTTTCCTCCCTGTTTTCGATCCCCTCCTGAAAACTAACAAATCTCCCCTGAGCAGCCCCTTCTGTTTCTATCACCCTTTTCCGCCTACCCTTTTCTAATTGTTCCCCTTTTTCTGTTTTTTTAGCTTTTTCTCCCCGCAAATTATACGATTCCCTTTCATCAGACATATTTAAGCTATTAGTAAACTTATTTTACAAAACAACCTAGCCTTGACTATTCAACTCAGTGTTTAATTTTACAAAATTTTTTCTAAATCTATTTCCAGTTCAAATGTTTTTCATACAAAAAGTCCTAAATTAATTTTATTTCAAAATCTCTCTAAATAAATTTTATCTCTTATTTTATCGAGCTCCCACGTTGTTGCAATTATAAATTAATTTCCTTAAGACGCAATACAACGGGGTTTTTTTACTATTAATATTATTTAATGAAGATATATAATTTCTCTAGTTACAAAACAAAAACTCATGAATAATTAATTCTTTATTATTATTTTTCTAATAATCGTACCCCACGTTGGTGTGCCAAATGTAAAGTATTTATATAAAGCAATACAACTTTTTTTTTTACTATTAAATGAAGATATATTATTTCTATTTAATAACAAACAAAAAACTACTCAGGAACAATTCATTAACATTTATTATAACAATTTTTATTTCAACATTTTAAACAATACACAGAACAAAAATAAACTTAACAAATTTTAACACAATATACTAAACTCACTTTCTTTGATTTTTATAGCTACACAACTTTAATACCCTTGTCTAATTTTACGATCTCTTACAATCTCGGGGTTTATAGCATGGGCTATATTTTTACTTCTTTTGTTAATTAAATAAATTTTAAAAAACAATATTAAATTTTGAAATTAGTTTTAATAAATATTTTCCCGATTGAAAAACTTTAATTTGGAATAAGCAAAAAGGCGAAACTATTTGAACTGGATTATGATCTTATTACTATTAATCACAAGATATTCTAATGTACAAAATTAAACTTCCCTATTATCCTAAGAGTCCACTAAAGTTTATTTTTTTATATAGCGCTAGGTACTTAACTTATCAAATAACGGCGAATGGCTGCTTGCTCACACGTAGAATTCCGTTGTCTTTAAATTTCACTTTTTTCACACTTAAATTCGTTTTAGTTCCTTCAAAATATATTATCACTGTACTTTATCTTTACATTTTCTTATTCCTGTTTAATCTGGCCAAGTTTCCTCACAAAACTGTATAATTTTGACGAATTCCTTTCAAATTGAATTTTGACTGCACAGGGCAGGTCCGTTTCCTCGGCGTCCCACGCCAGACTCTAACTACGCGTCCTTAGATTTAAAACAATTGTTTGTTTTTTTAATATGGCGGCTTCTCCTTCTTCTAAAACACATGTTGCTATAATTTAGTTCGATTCCTTCCCACTAGATTCGACTGTCTTGACCTACTTCCATTTGTTTTTACAGCTGATGCAATAACGCGATTGTTTTCACCAGTTTTAATTTTGTTAACATACTGTTTCAATTTTCCGATCCTTAACAAACCTTCCAGTGTTTATTTAATTACTATTATTAGTGTGTGAAGTGTCTTTGTGTTTTACTTTTGTAATAATTCGAATTGTGTGTGTTTTGAGCCGAATTCATAGAAACATAACCTTTCTAATCTCATTGTTTACAATCGTATTTCACTTTCTCCTTCAAGTAATTACTTATGCCCTATGTTACTAATATTTACAATTTTGTTTACACACAACTATTATTAGATTATCTTGTTTTAAATTTTGTGTTAGGGGTTTTGATATAACACATTTCCTAATCGATTTTACAGTTCAAATACCTTGTTTACTAATCTAGGCTTTACCTAAATTTAGTTTCAATTTTAATCTAACCAATCTTTTAATGAATTTCTTTTTAAATTTTGTGTGAGTTATTTCTAATATATTCTTCCAATTCTTAAATAATATTATATAGCCCATTCTATAAATGTTACAATATATATATATATATATATATATATATATATATATATATATATATATATATATATAAATATATATATATATATATATATATATAAATATATATAAATATATATATATATATATATATATATATATATATATATATATATATATATATATATATAATATGAGGTGATGTAAAATAATCTTCCGAAATTTTTGTTTCCATTAGTTTTTAACCATTAGTAGTTAGTAAGTTAGCAAGCGTTACTTATTTGGTTACAATATTTTGGTTTAGTGTATTATATAAACTAAATAATAATAGTCGGAAGGGTCGTTAACATAGTCCTACACCAATGAAAATATTTAAAGTAACGAACAAAGGATGGTTTATGAACCTAAAATACCAGCTACAGTATTTGTAAAGAATGTAAAAGTGTCACTCCCGGTTTTATTACCTATATCACATAGTGTTAAAGAGATATTATATTATTTTTACATTGTAATTTGTATTATTTAAACATTTTCTAATATATTTCATCTAAATATGTTTTCTAAAAACTTTTTATTGTTTTGAATGGTTTAGCATAAGTTTATAGTGACCTTAAAACAGTTCCATTTATCAAAAAATGATCTTTTTTTTATTTAGAAACTGAGAAGTTCATCAAGGTAGTGTCATACAAAAAGGATAAATACGCACTGATCTACATCTGCGTCTCTTACAGTAAGTATGGTTTATTGCTTTACAAAGAGCAAATATTGTCCTTCTAAGGTGTCCATTCTACAGTTCTCATAGAGGTAAATCGTCATTGTATTCTTTATACAATTCTCATTGGGGGAAAAAGACATTGCATTCTTTATACAATTCTCGATGGGGCAAAAAAATCATTTTATTCATTTTAGATATCAGATTGTGGCTGCTAGTCATTCCGTCCTTTCTACAGTTCTCATTGTGTCCACAAGTCATTGTGTTATTTCTACAGTTTTTATTAAGGCTACAAGTAATTGTCCCCTTACTACAATTTTCAAATTGACTACAAGTCATTTTGTACCCTTTAGGGTTTTCATTGTGCCCACAAGTTTTTGTGTCCTTTCTGCAGTTCTCATTGAGGCCCCAAGTCATTTTATCTTTTCTACAGACCTCATTGGGGTGACAAGTCAATGTATTATTTCTACAGTTCTCATTGTGGCTACAATTCATTATTTATTCCTTCTAGAGTTTACATTGTAACTACATGTCATTGCATTTTATCTACAGTTCTCATTAAAGCGACAAGTCTTTGTGTCCGACTACAGTTCTCATTGTGGTGAGAAGTCATTGTGTCATTTAGGCAGTTATTATTGTGGTGAGAAGTCATTGTGTCTTTTCTACAATGCTCATTGTGGTGAGAAAACATTGTGTATTTTCTACAGTTCTCATTGTGGTGAGAAATCATTGTGTGCTTTCTACGGTCGTGTTGAATCAGAAGACATTGTAGTCTTTCTACAGTTCTTATTGTGGTGAAGTGTCATTGTGTATTTCTATGGTTCATTCTGTGGTTAGAAAACGATGGCTAGATCCTTTTTACATTGCCCATTGTAGTGAATAGTCATTGTGTCTTTTCTACAGTTGTAATTGTGGTGAGAAGTCATAGTATCTCTTCTATAGTTCTTATTGCGGTGAGAAGTCATTGTCTTTTCCACAGCTCTCATTATGGCGAGGATCATTGTGTTCTTTCTACAGTTTCCACTTTGTCAGAACACATTTTGTCGTTTCTACAGTTCCTATTGCTGTGAGAAGCTATTGTGTTCTTTCTACAGTCCTCATTTTCTAAGAAGTCATTCTGTCCTTCATACATTTCTCATTTGGGTAAGGAGTAATTGTGTCATTTCTACAGTTCCTATTGTGGTGCGAAATCATTGTGCCCTTTCTACAGTGGACATTGTGTCGATAAGTCATTGTGTACTTTTTTAATTGTTATAGTGATGAGAAGTCTATATATTTCAGAACACATTTCGTTTCTACAGTTTTTATTGCTGTGAGAAGTTATTGTGTCTTTTCTACAGTTGTTATTGTGGTGAGAAATCATTGTTTCCTTTCTATAGTTGTCACTGTGGGGAGAAATCATTGTGCTTTTTCTACAGTCCTCATTTTTACAGAAGTCAATGTGTCCTTTCTATTGTTCTTTTTGTGATGAGAAGTCATTGTGTCCCTTCCACTGTCCTAATTTTGTCAGAATTCATTGTCTTTATACAGTTTTTGTTGTGGTGTAAAGTCATTGTGTCCTTTCTACAGTGATCATGGAGGTGAGAAGTCATTGTGTCCATTCTACAGTGATCATTGTGGTGAGAAGTCATTGTGTTCTTTCTACAGTCATCATTTTGTCAGAAGTCACTGTGTCCTTTATACAGTTCTTGTAATGTTGAGAAGTCATTGTGTACTTCCTACAGTGCTCATTGAGGTAAGAAATCATTGTGTCCTTTCTACAGTTCTCATTGTGGTGAGAAATCATTGTGTCCTTTCTACAGTCCTTATTATGTCAAGTCATTGTGTCCTTTCTACAGTTCTTTTTGTGGTGAAATGTCTTCGTGATATTTCTACAGTTCTCATGGTCGTGAGAAGTCATTGTGACCTTTCTACGGTTCCTATTGTGATGAGACGTCAATTGTGTACTTCCAACAAACCTCTTTTTGTAAGAAGTCTAAGTATACTTTCTACAGTTGTAATAGTGATGAGAAGTATTTGTTTAATGTTTACAATATTTGTTTAGTTGTTTTCATTTTGTCAAAAGACATTGTGTTTGTTTCTACAGTTTATAATTGTGGTGCGAAGTCATTGTGTCCTTTTCCTTACTATAGTCCTTATTGTAATGAGAAGTCATTCTGACTTTTTACAATCCTTATTTGGTCAGAAGTCATAGTGCCCTTTCTACAGTTCTCACAGTGGTGAGAAGTCATTGTTTCCTTTCTACAGCTTTCATTTTGACAGATGTAATTCCGTCCTTACTGCATTTTTTATAGTTTTCAGACGTCGTAGTGTGTTTTTCATAGTCCTCATTTTGTCAGTAGTCGTAGTGTTCTTTCTACAGTTCTCATTGTGGTGAGGGGTAATGTGTGCTTTCTACAGTTCATATTGTTGTGAGAACTCATAGTGTCCTTTCTTCAGTCCACATTTTGTCAGAATTCATTATGTCCTTCCTATAGTTTTAAATGTGGTGTGAAGTCATACTGTCTTTTCTAGAGTTCTTATTGTTGTGAGAAGTCATTGTACCCATTCTACAGTCCGCATTAGGTCAGAAATCATAGTGTCCTTTCTACAGTTCTCATTGTGGTGAGGAGTCACAGTGTGATTTCTACTGTTCATATTGTGGTGAGAAGTCACTGTGGCATTTCTACAGTCTTCATTAGGTCAGAGGTCATACTGTTCTTTGTACAGTTCTCATTCTGGTGAGACGTCACTGTGACTTTCTACAGTCTTTTTTTCCAGGAGTCATTTTGTCTTTACTACAAGCCACATTTTGTAAGCCGTCATTGAATATTTTGTACAGTTCTTATTGTGGTTAGAAGTAATTTTGTCCTTTCTACAGTCCTCATTTTGTCAAAAATCATAGTGTACATTCTACAGTTCTTATTGTGGTGAGAAGTCATTGTTTCCTTTCTACAATTCTCATTCTGGTGAGAAGTCATCGTGTCCTTTCTACATTTTTCATTTTGTCAGAAGACATTCTGTCCCTACTACAGTTGTTATAGTGATGAGTAGTGATTGTGTAATTTGTACGGTTCTCATTTTTCAGAAGTCATTGAGTCCTTTCTACAGTTTATTATTGTGGTGAGAATTCTTTGTGTCCTTTCTACGGTTCTTATTGTGGTGATAAGTCATTGTATCCTTATTACAGTCCTCATTTTGTCAAAAGTCACTGTGTCCTTTCTATAGTAGTTCTTATTGTTGTGTGAAGTCATAGTGTCCTTTCTAGAAGTCTCATTTTGATTAGAATTTTGTGTGTCCTTTCTACAATCCTCAGTTTGTCAGAAGTCATTGAATCCTTTCGTACAGTTCTTAATGTAGAAAAAAGTCATTGTGTCCTTTCTACAGTTCATTTTTTTTGAGAAATCATTGTGTCCTTTCTACAGTCCTCATTTTGTCAGAAGAAATAGTGGTCTTTCTACAGTACTCATTTTGTCAAACGTCATAATTTCCTTTTTACAGCTCTTATTGTGGTGAGAATTCATTGTGGCCTTTCTACAGTCCTCATTTGGTCAGATGTCTTAGTGTCCATTCTACAGTTCTCATTCTTTTGAGAAGTCATTGTATCCTTTCTACAGTCTTTCTTTTGTCAGGAGTCAATCTGTCCTTACTACAGTTGTTATAGTGATGAGAAGTCATTGTGTAATTTTTAACATTGAGTCCTTTCTACAGTTTCTTATTGCGGCGAGAGGTCTTTGTGTCCATTCTACAGTTCTCATTGAGATATGAAGTTATTGTGTGTTTTCTACAGTTCTCATTGTGATGGGAAATCATTGTGTTCTTTTTACACCTCTCTTTGTGGTGAGAAATCATTGCGCTCTTTCTACAGTCCTCATTTTTCAGAAGTTTCTTTATTAGTTTATACAGTTCTTATTGTGGTGAGAAGTCATTGTGTCCTTTCTACAGTTCTCCTTGGGTTGAGAAGTCATTATTTCCATTCTGAAGTTCGCATTGCAGTTTTCATTTCATAGCTCTAATGGTTAATTTGCTGTTTAAGCTAGAATTTATAACGTATTTAGCTATTTAGGGACACTGAAGTCCAAATACAGAGTTTACAGACGATCGAATCATTTTGATAAAAAGGTGTTCTCAAATAGGTATTCCAGCGACTTTGTAACATTCAGACTCAACCTTTTAAAGATACCTTTTTTTATTAACTTTTATCTACACCTCGTTATCAATCTTGTTTACATTTTTTGTCTTTTTGAATCTAGAAGCTTTTCTCAGTTGAGTTACGTTGTTAAGCCCCTTATCAGCAACATTTCTTTCGACAGCATATGCCTTAGACTGATATGAATGACTCTTAATCATAACTAGCATTTGATCATTAGTAGTCTACAGTTAGCCATTCAATTAACATTTAGGCTTTCCCGTACATCATTAACATTACAGTAATATAAGAAACTAATAGTCTATATCACACAATATTCTTTATGTTCAAGTTGTGAAAATGTTAAAACAATGAAACATTAAATAACTTTTTAACAGCATTGTAACAATGTGATTCTGTGCTAAGGTGATACAGTTGGTTCGTGCTAAGGGTTCCTGTCACCAGTGTTACCTTTTTCAGCAGCCAGGTTCATTATTTACTTTGTAGGCCGTTCCTTATCATATACCCAGGTTTTTGAAAATACTTCAGAAGTTATGTAATAGCATTTTACCATTAGTAGCTTAGGATGCCCAAATATTAATCATAACCTATGATGGCGATTATAAATATAGCCAAAAATCGATTTATCTCTAGTCCATTGTGTAAGCCAAATGTTACAATAATATCATTATAAATATTATTGCAATAGATTTTTGTATATGTAAAATATTACTGTAATTTTGTGTTTACACTCTGACAACAATTAACAGATAGTCGTTAAATCCTAAATTTTTTTACGACTTCTTAAATCGTTTTGGTACAATATTTTTGTTTTTAGACGCTGTTCAAATCGTGGAAAGATATCTTGTCGTCAGTAATCTGACGACTGATGTAACAGCTCCGCTGAAGTTGGACAAGAGGCAACGTTTCAACACAGAACTCTACGACCTGCCTTTCAAATACGTAAGCCTCATCGATAACTAGATGGCCATAGGACGATTAAATCTTGTTTAGTCATGGGCATATTTTAAAATAAATGAGCATTTAAAAATGTTTTTATTTCTTCATTTTTAAAATAACACACTTTCCCACACAGTAATACAATACGTACATTTGTAGTACTATAGACGTTATAGTAATTAATTTTTATTTTTGGCACGTGAATGTTTTCTAAAGTAGGTACCTACAGTATTATAAAAAGTGTTGCGTACACTTCATCGCTAATAATTTAAATGGACTGCCTGCGTTGTGCAGTGTGAGTACACGGTCTTGTGTCAGTGGCCAACAGCTGTACTAGCTTCATTAGAAGCGACACACGCAACACACACACACACACACACACACACACACACACACACACACACACACACACACACACGCACACAAACAAAACACACACACACAAACAAATTCACAAACATAACACACACATACACACACACACACACACACACACACACACACACACACACACACACACACACACACATATATACATACATGTACACACACAGATTGGTTTGCCTCTCTCTCTCTCTTTTTCTCTCTCTCTCTATCATTAGTTTTCTCTCTCTCACAAACACACTCACACACACACACACACACACACACTTGTCTCTCTCTCTCTCTCTCTCTTTTTCTCTCGCTTTTTCTCTCTCTCTCTTCCTCTGTCTCTCTCTCTCTCTCTCACACACACACACACACACACACACAGACACACACACATACCCACCTACACAAACCAGTTCAGTTTTGCAAATATTAGGTTTGTGTTCTCTATGTAGTCAAATCATTTTATAGATGTTATTACGTAACCTCTTTTAAGCCAAATCAGTATACAGATTTATGGTTTTTTTGTTTCGCGTGAAGGTAAATCAGTTTACAGAAGTTATATATGTAAGCTCTGTTGAATAAGATAAGTTTTCACAACATTAGTGTATAAGCTCTTTCAAACAACGCAGTTTAAAAATGTTAAGTTTGTGAGTTCTGATAAGTCTGCTGCGTTCACAGAAGTTAATTATGTGAGCTCTGTTGATTAGGCTCAGAATACACACGTTAGAGTACACGCTCTCTTAAACGAGCTGAGTTTAAAGATGTTCTGGTAAGTCTGCTGAGTTTACAAAAGGTAAATATGTAAGGTCTGTTGAGTAAGCTCAGTTTACACACATTAATATATAAGCTCTTTTAAACATCTCAGTTTAAAGATGTTAGGTATGTGTGTTCTGGTAAGTCAGCTGATGTTAAGTTACTAAACTCTGGTAAGTCAGCTGATGTTACAGAAGTTAAGTTTGTGAGTTCTAGTACGTCTGGTGAGCTTACAGAAGTTTAATATATATGCTCTGTTGAAATAGCTGAGTTTACACAAATTAATGTACATGATCCCTTAAACAGTTCAGTTTAAAGGTGTAAAGTTTGTGTGTTCTAGTAAGTCAGCTGATGTTAAGTTAGTGAGCTACGGTAAGTCAGCTGATGTTAAGTTAGTGAGCTACGGTAAGTCACCTGATGATACAAAAGTTAAGTTTGTAAAGTCTAGTATGTCTGCTGGGCTTACATAATTTAAATATGTAAGCTCTGTTGAATAAGCTCAGTTTACACACATTAATATATAAGCTCTCTTAAAGAGCTCGGTTTAAAGATGTTAGGTTTGTGTTTTCTAGTAAGTCAGCTGATGTTGAGTTAGAAACCTCTGTGGTAAGTCAGTTGATGTTACGGATGTTATATTTGTCACCTCTAATAAGTCGGCTGAACTTACATATGTTTGGTTTGCATACTCTTGTAAGTTGGCTGACTTTACAGATGATTACTTAGTAATCTCTAGTAAGTCAGTTGATGTTACGGATATTATATTTGTCACCTCTAATAAGTCGGCTGAACTTACGTGTGTTAGGTTTGCATACTCTTGTAAGGTGGCTGACTTTACAGATGAATACTTTGTAATCTCTAGTAAGTCAGCTGAGCTTACTCATGTTAAGTGCCGGTACTTTGTCAAGATAGAAAAGATTGCGGTTTTAAAATTCGTTTAATATTTTGGTTACTCTCATCTTATTTCAAAAAGATGCTCCAATTAATCAGTTGGAATATTACAAGTCTGTTGTATTCCGTACTCTTGTGACATTAAGTCACAAAGCCAAGCTATATATAATCTGTGTAATATAGTTCTTGGATTTTACTATAGAAAGCACATCCTTCTAATACGTTGTAGCCAATCTCTACATCCTGACATATCATTGGATAACATTCCTATTTTTGTTGATACACTTGTCTGGAGTATTATTCTCACAAACCTCAGGAAGTGTGATGTCTTAATGCATCAACTTACCAATTGTGTGGAGGTAGACGTGATTTAGCAGCCAGAGGTAAGAAGTTATGTAACCGTATTACTTCCGCCAACTTGCCTACTAACCTAGCCACCCATGCATACCTATTCTTTGCCGACCATTGAGGCTGTCTAAGTGAGCATTAGACCATTGTAGATTAGAATAAGAAGTGGCAGAAGTCGCTTCTCGCGGTCCCACGTTTAACGAAGGGCTTAACCCATTAAGATCCTACATATAGGCAGTTACCCATGAAGTTGGAAGGACCAGCGGTAAGAGGTCATGTCACCGTGTTACTTCCGCCAACTTGCCTACTAACCTAGCCACCCATGCATACCTATTCTTGGCCGACCATTGAGGCTGTCTAAGTGAGCATTAGCCCATTGTAGATTAGAATAAGAAGTGGCAGAAGTCGCTTCTCGCGGTCCCACGTTTAACGAAGGGCTTAACCCATTAAGATCCTACATGTAGGCAGTTACCATGAAGTTGGAAGGACCAGCGGTAAGAGGTCATATCACCGTGTTACTTCCGCCAACTTGCCTACTAACCTAGCCACCCATGCATACATATTCTTGGCCGACCATTGAGGCTGTCTAAGTGAGTATTAGACCGTTGTAGATTAGAATAAGAAGTGGCAGAAGTCGCTTCTCGCGGTCCCACGTTTAACGAAGGGCTTAACTCATTAAGGTCCTAAATATAGGCAGTTACCCATGAAGTTGGAAGGAACGTAGGTAAGTGGGTAATACTCACACATTGGAGATTGTTGCTAACTTCAAGCTCCTCAAAACCCTATAAATGTTGTAAATTGAGAACAACCTATATTTTTCCCCGTTCCAAACCGTCTCCCACCTACTCTCCTACGCGCACCTTAAATTTGAGCCATCTCCCAGCGCTGTACGACCATCCAAGCTTCCACAATTTTTCTCTCGAAATAATGTTACAAAGATATTAAAATAAAAGAAAAGAATATCAAACTAGACCAAGAAATACATTTTTAATAGACTCGTTTAATATACTTGAATTCTTTTCTGAATTTTATATTAAGCAATATACAAGAGTAAGTCAATTATTACGTACAATGGATTTATAAAATTGTATTGTAATTAAAAAGAAGAATGGGTAATACCCTAACAACGAGACCTAATAGGCAGTTACCCATGAAGTCAGAAGGACCAGAGGTAAGTGGGTAATACTCTGTGATCCCTCACAACGAGACCTAATTCGACTACTTTAATGCATACGTAGAGTTTTTTTTGAAATATGAAATTTCAGAATAAATTATTTTCAAATTAATACTAAAATTTTCGCAGAACGAAAACTAATCTAATCTAATAGATATGTAGTTATTGACTGAAGCATATTGAGAAATCCTCATATCAGTTGAGTACTCATGAGTAATTGAAGAATTAAATTCAGTTTAGAGCTGATAAAGGTGCGACTATAAAACAAAACTTTTTTACATAGCATTTCAATTATCGCATAAGATTCAGGAGTTCTATTTAAAGACAAAAACACACTTAGTATCGTTATAGTTACGTCCAGCTTGATACACATTGGTGAGTTCTTGTTTTTACTTCTAGAATAATTGCTTCTATTGTTATAGAATTTCATTTTAAATTTATTGAATCTTAATTTCAAATAACTATTAAACCGCTTCCTAGATAGTAAATAGCATTTCTATTATTAATTTACGTCCATACACTTTCTGTTTGTGAGTTCTTGCCTTACATTCTTGGCACAGTCCTGTTCCAGAAATCAAACCATACTTGGCGGGAATTTACCCTATCCCCTATTTTCTCCTTCACATCAAAAACGTGTTTAAAACTTTTTTAAAATGCAATTTCCTATATATTTGAAAATACCATATTTTATTATGTCTTGTATTTAGCAGTAAAGTAAACTGAATGTCACGAATGTTAACGACGTTAAAGATTAATATACTTGTATAATGTTATAATGTCTTGTTAGAGGCTTTGGTTATATTTGTTTACCTCTTCTTATTTAATAAAATGTAGGCCTAAAGTTAATTTTAAGAATATAAAGCTATAATTATAATTACGAGCCTGTAGAATAATGTTACGCTCTATAATTTAGCAGTTCATTTTATACACTTTTATCAGTATATATATATATATATATATATATATATATATAAGTGTGTGCGTGTGTGTGTGTGATATTATATATATTTATATACACCGTTCACTCTTTCTGCATCTATTGTTGGACAACACATCTCTGTTTATTAAATACCAAATTTAAATTTAAATTAAATGCTCTTGAAGTATAAAATTACACAAAATAAGCAAGCAACTAAGGTCATCAATATATTTTAAAACTCTAAGCCTTAAAAAATATATTTTTTTATATGTATTTCAGTATATGTACAATTCGATGGATTACAATTTTAAATTTACAAATTGGAATAGACCGAACAATACAATACGTTTCTCATATTTCACAATATTTAAAGTAATGAAAATCTCAAATATAAAATATTTTGTAAACCTATGCATAAGACTTTATAAGGCTGAGTTATTTGAATAATCTATATAGCCAAAAATGTCACTTTTATATACATTATCATACAGAAACTACAATATATATAAGAGCAATAGTGAGAAAAAGAAAGATAAAAATATAATGTATAATATGGAATAGAAAATGGATATAGGAGAAAAACGAAAATATAGAAAAAGACAAAAGTACTATAATTTACTCATATTGTAATAACAACCAAATTGGACAAAATTTAAATTTACAGGCTATGAAATACTAAAGATCACTAAATAATTTTGGGTAATTATTTAGATCTGCGACTACCAATCTGATAGGCGAAATGTTTTTATTTCTGGTTAATTTCACCATGCAGAAAACGAATCAAGTCATTTTTCTATGGCAAACCTAAATTAATATAAAATATACTAACCTAACCTGACCTAGCCTAACCTTGGTCAGCACCTTAGAGGTATTATAATGGGTACATAGTTGATAAAGTACGTGACATTTGTCGACCCATCGGAAATCATCTTGCTGCTCACGTGGCTTAGGTTTGTAGATAAGATTCGCGCATTTTTGACGAGAATACAAAAATTTCACCGATCAGAGCGGTAGTCGCTGATCCGAATAATTACCTAATTTTAAACTGTTATTATTAAAACAGAACCATTAATAAGATTCCAAATATAATATATAAAATATTAGTTATCCTAATATAGTTAGCTTGCATGAGAAAATGTAACATATAGCATAGAATGTATAAACTGAAGTTATTGTTAGGCTTTAATGGCCAAACAAAGAATAAATTAAAAGGAAGATATGAAAGGCTATTTAAAACTAGGTATATACATACCACATTTAGTAGCTACATGAATAATAAATACCTGAAATACAAAGCCTGAATGTAACAAACAAAATAAAAGGACTGAATAACGAAATAAATATAAATATACTTGAAACACTACAAACATATAAACATAAAATTTACAACAAATTAAATAATTAACCAATGTGAATACAGAGTAAAACTGTATATATGGTCATATGAATGTAGTGTCTTGGATGATATGACAGCAGTGAAATCAATTGGACAACAATGTATATCAAATATAAATCAGTTGTGAGGTGTGGTGTAATAGATTTCGTCTTGTAATCGAAAGAAATCAAAAAGTTTGCGAAAAGCATTGAACAGATTGTTCAAAGAAATTTTTCTTGTCTATATATATTACAAAGAAAACGTAAAATGAAATATAGTTAATAAGGAATAAACATTGCATGAAACTAATTTTCTGACAAAATATATTCCAAATAAACTATTTCCAATCTGTGGCAAAGGATTACGGTTTGCGGTTATTAAAAAAAATGTCTATGAACATTAAAATTCGTAGAAACATATGAGTGAGAACTTCAAAATTAAATTTATCAGACAAGTAAATATATAAGGAAATAGCTGTTAATGGCGTCCATTTCCTAATAGGGATGGTCGATTCAGTGACTTTAACAGAGCGGTGATTTTAGTGACAGCGCCAGGCTTGAATCAGTGACTTTTACCGGTGATTTTAGTACTGGTAACCAGTGATACTGAGGCAGACCTGTAACTGCCAATAATAGACAGGCATACCTCACTGGTGACAAAGGACAGTGCCGGAGACATTATTATTAGGAAGTTACTACAACATATACCCTGGGGTAATAAATTATATAACCTTATATGGAACTACAAAATAACATTTATTTACAACGTAGGGTTTAGCGACAAAATACAGTTTATTTACAGTATTGGATGATTGTATTAACAAACAGGATTTTTCAGACCTTATTAAGACTTAACCGAGATCTATTGTCATCTAACCTCCCTTACAGAATAGTCGCAAGGTACGGATGTGGCCAGTCCGCAAAAATGTTGTTTCACTATTTCCCATAAATTAGGGTGACTATAGGAGTTCAAGACTCGCTTATGTCTCTTTCGGAAAACTCATTTTACCTAAAAAACAACTCACAGGGAATTAATAACAAACTATAACGTCTACCACACACAATACCGCCACTGTCCGGAAATCTGCAAAAATCTCCTACTCACACACCTCGTAAATGATTAGGATCAAGGACAGCGACAAATCAACCAATGACAGCCTCGGTAAAATATCAGTAACTTTCCGGCCAATGAAGACGTTGTTTCCGATCGATCCATTGTCATTGGAACTGGCATTTTCCATATTTTGTCACTGTTACCACCAGCGACAAACGCATATCAGTGACAAAGTCACAGCGAAACAGAAATATCGACCATCCCTAGTTCCTATAGGGCGGCGTCTCAGTAAATTGAGGCAAGTAAGGTAGCTGGGTAATTAGGATCGGCCTGGCCCTAACAATAGGCTGGGACGCAATATCCCATTTGTGACGCATCGCTGATTACTCCACTTAAAACCCTAATCTAATAAATACCCATTATATGGGAAAAACGTTGATACGGTTATCTTAATTATTATTAAACAAACAGTAGCGTGTTTGTCACATGTTATTCGACCGACTTTATACCGAAGGCCGACTAAGTGTCATTACCTATACCGAAGGAAAGTTACGCTATACGAAGCGTAGCCGCTAATCAGACTTAAACTCGGCCGAATAACATGAGACAAACACTTACTTGTTTGTTTAATAATAATTAAGAATACAGTATCAACGTTTTTCCCATATAATACATATTTATTAGATTAAGGTTTTAAGTGGAATAATCGGCGATGCCGATGGATGTTCTCGCCGGGCTGTCCCAGCCTATTATTAGGACCAGGCTGGTTCTATTCCTGCAGCTACCTGGCTTGTCTCAACTTAAACTGAGACGCCCTATAAAATAGACCTTTTCACTTAAAAACGTAATTTCCAAAACCAGCCACTTCGTAAACCACACAGGATACAGCAGATGGAAGTCAAAAAAGGATTTACTAAAGCAAGGAAAGGGAAATCATTGGTGACTAGGAAAGTCTCTAATCATTAGTTTAGGGAGAAAGGAGGGAAGCCACGAAAAATGAGGAGGGAGGGTAGCCAGGTTTTCTAAGCCGGACAGGGAAGAAGGTCTGGATGACAAGGGTACAGTTTAAAAGGAGACCGAGATTGGGTCGACATCATCACAGGGTTGGATTTAGAGCATTCTATATCCTTAACCAATCCCAGTTATTTCACTAAACTATTCTTTCTAAGTCCTTAAACGGAGCAACCATATACATTTATGTTAAAGAAAGATCCAACCATATAGAATCCAACACGTCACAGTACACAGTCTAAATAAACCTTAAATCACCATATTTCAACATAATTTTCAAACGTTTTATGGTTATAACTGTACATTTTGTTAATTTTTTTTGTTGTGAATACGCGTTTTCAGACAGTATTGTAACTACCAGAGATGCTATAATAGACTAAATTTTGTCCTTCACAAACAATAAATATAAAATTACTGTCAGTATGTGCTGTAGTTTCAGAGAGAATGATGCTGAAGTCCCTGCTTCTTCTTACGGCGGTGGTGGCGTGTGCTCACTGCTTCCTGCCAGGACTTGAGTCCTTTCTCGGTAAGAAAAGCGAGTATGCCAAGTGCAAGAAAGTAAAACCCGTGAAACAAATTGATTTGGACAGCGTAAGTAACAGAGATTTATGTTTAGAGTTACGAACCTATAAGACAACATTAACACCTCAATATATCAATATTATAAATCAATTGACATTATTTTTGCTCTGAAGGGATTCGTTATGTTATGAGGGGATTTATTAAAAGATAATTGCTTGTGCGTGCGTGCGAGTGTGTATGTTTTGAAATAAATTATTTACAAAACGTATTTATAGTAAGATTTTTTCTTTAAATTACAGCTTGCAGGAAAGAAGATATATTTCAAATATATAGGAATTAATGATCCAACGACTCAAAAGAGGATCCAAACTTTAGACAGCTACATTGTCACAGTGAGTGAGACTGAACAGCCACAGGAGTATAATTTGAAGGGCGAATTGGTATAGTGAGTATCTTGAGCAATTTAAAGTGAGTATAAAGAGCATTCTACATAGATATATTCAACCCTACAACTGGTGCAATCCCACAGTGATGTTCATGATTTGGGTCTTGCACATCATATATCTTTAAAATTTGTTAAAAATACATGAAGAAGAATATATATATATATATATATATATATATATATATATATATATATATATATATATATATATATATATATATATAGAGAGAGAGAGAGAGAGAGAGAGAGAGAGAGAGGACTATATAATAAATTAAGACTCTTGATTAACCTCCAGAGATGCTATCCTTAAGTACAGATTCCATAACTCAATAACAAAAACGTAGTTTCAGTACGCACGCGTCACATCAGTCTCCCTGCTGGTATAGACTACCTAATTGAGGACGCACGCCTCTCGTGTGAAAGCAATTTCCGTGTACACCTCGACCCCCCAAAGAGACCGCGAGTACCTAAAATCCCCCTCTTAAGGACTGTGTTCTAAACCATTAAAAACCCACCTTTACAAAATCTGAATACAGTATAACTAGTAAATATGGACTAATGTTAGGAAGTATTTATACATAAAAACCTTTAAAAAAAGAACGGAAAGGTTTATGTCTTTTTTTCAGCAATGATTTCTCAGTTTGAAAGCTGAGATAAAAGTGAACAAAGTGAGTATTGCTGGGAATTTCTACGGGATTAGCAAGAAAAAACTTTCGAAACTCTCTCCACAACAAATTCAATGCCGGCATAGTACTGAAGATGTACAAATAAATATGGGAGAGTGGAGAAGAGGGGGTTACTGTAGCCGATGAATGGGGGTGCATTCATTAGGCCGAAGGATGGATGGCCTAAACTCAGTACGAATTCCAAACGAACTATAAAAACTGATTTCTATAACTCAGGCTCTTCTGGCATATACTGCTCTTAGTCCTGCACACCTTACTCCTTGTCCTGACCTATTTTGCTCCTTATCCTGGCCTGTTCAGCTCCTTCTCCTTGCACATACTGCTCCAGGTCATGCATATACTGCTCCTAGTTCTCTATAGACTGATCTTAGTCCTGCACACCTTACTCTTTATCCTGCCACATCCTACTACTTGTCTTGCACAACCTGTTTTTAGTCCTCCACATGCGGTTCCTAGTCCTGCACATAATACTCCTGTCCTGATCAACTTACTCCTTGTCCTGGCCCATTTTGCTCCTTATCCTGGCCTGACCAGCTCCTTCTCCTTGCACATTCTGCTTTAGGTCATGCGCATTCTGATCCTTATCCTGCCCAATTTGCCCTTTGTCCTGCCACATCCTACTGTTTGTCCTAACACAACCTGTTCTTAGTCCGACACTTGCGGTTCCTAGTCCTCCACATACTACTCCTAGCTCTGCCCATTCTGCTTATAGTTCAGCACATACTGCACGTAGTCCTGCACATACTGCTCCTAGTCCTGCACATACTGCTCCTAGACCTGCACATACTGCTACTAGTACTTCACATAAGGCTCCTAGTCCTACACATACTACTCCTAGCTCTGCACATTCTACTTATAGTCCAGCGCATACTGCTCCTAGTCCTTTACATAATACTCATAGTCCTATAGATATTTCTCTTATTACTGCACATACTTCTCTTAGTTCTGCATAAACTTATTGCAGTCCTGCCTATCTGGCTCTTTGTCCTGGCACATGGTAATGCTTCTGCTGGCACATCCTGTTCCTAGTCTTTCCTGTACTGCTCTTAGTCCAGCTTATACTACTCCTAATCCTGCCACATCCGGTTTCTAGTCATGAACATACTCCTCATCGTCCTGCACAAACTACCCCTAGAGCTGCACATATTTCTCCTAGTCTGCATATACTGATTCTAGTCCTGCACATACTCCTCCTAGTCCTGCAGATATACTGTTCTTAGTCCTGCGCATACTAATCCTATTACTGCACATACGTCTCTTAATTCAGCAGAAACTGATTGCAGTCCTGCACATCTTCCTCTTTGTCCTAGCACATGGTACTAATTCTCCTAGCACTTCCTGTTCCTAGTCTTGCACTTACTGCTCCGAGTCCTACACATACTCCTCCCAGTCCTTCACATATTGCTCTTAGTCCAGCATATACTACTTTCAGTTCTGCAAATAATGATCGTAGTCCTGCGCACCAAGCTCTTAGCCTTGGCACAGTCTACTACTTACACTTCCACATCCTATTTTTCGTCTTGCACATACTTTTCCTAGTCCTGCACATACTGTTTCTAGTCCTGCACATACTGCACCTAGTCCTGCACATACAGCTTTTAGTTCTGCACATACTGATCCTAGACTGTTCCTAGTCCTATACATATAATCCAAGTCCTGCACATACTGCTCCTAGTCCTGGCACATCCTGTTCCTACTCCTGCTCATACTCCTCTTAGTTCTGTACATACTGCTCCTAGTCCTGTACACATTGCTCCTAGTCCTGTACATACTGTTCCTAGTCTTGCACATACTGCTCCTAGTCCTGGCACATCCTGTTCCTACTCCTGCTCATACTGCTCTTAGTTCTGTACATACTGCTCCTAGTCCTGTACACATTGCTCATAGTCCTGTACATACTGTTTCTAGATCCGCATATACTGCTCCTAGTTCAGAACATACTGCTCTTAGTCCTGTACACACTGCTCCTAGTCCTGCACATACTGCTCCTAGTCCTGCACACTGCTCCTAGCTCCGGATATACTGCTCCTAGCCCGCACACCTTCCTCTTTGTCCTAGCACATCCTACTGCTTGTCTTTGCACATCCTGTTTCTAGTCCTTTACATCCTGCTCCTGGGCCATCAAATCTTTTACCATGTCATGGCACATCTTGCTCCTTGTCGATGACATCTACTTCGTGTCATTCAACATAACATACCATCTACACGAAATTGTCCTTGTTTTCTGTTACTTTTTATAGTTAATTATACATAGCAATACATATTTTTGCTATTGAAATTCAACGCACACTGTGACAACGTATTCCTAATACAACGGCCAATCTAAAATCAGAGCAACAATTACCTGTAAAGAATGTAAAGTAAATAAGTAAGTGAGAGAGTAATGCTGTCATAGCGTAGGCCTACTAGATCTTGTTTTAGAAACGTAACTATGAATATGAGAGGAAAAGAACATCGTACGATATAACATAGTTTTACTCTATAAGAGAAAGACATTTTAATTTTGCTTCTCTATCTTTTCAGTGTTGATCAGAAAGTGATATCATTCAACGAGAATGTCACGATTCCCGAAGGTAAGCATATCTATAATTATTTATTCTTGTCGCACGGATATGAATTATATATTTATATGAGGCGATGTAACATAATCTTCCGAAACTTTGTTTTTTTTAACCATTTGTAGTTAGTAAGTTAGTAAACGTTATTCATTTGGTTACAATATTTTGGTTTAGTGTATAATATAAACTAAATTAATAACAGTCGGAAGGGTCATTAACAAAGCCCTACACCAATGAAAATACTTGAAATAACGAACAAAATGATAGATTATAACTATTTATTAGAAATATACTGCGGTTTAATTTAATAATAAATAAACAAAAACCTCTTAACCACAAACAGTTTGTGGTTAAGAGATTTTTGTGTATTTATTATGGATTATAAACCTAAAACAACAGCTATATTATTTGTAAAGAATGTAAAAAAGTCACTCCCGCTTTTATTACCTATATCACATAGTGTTACAGAGATATAATATTATTTTTCCATAGTAATTTGTATTAGTTAATCATTTTGTAATATATTTCATCTAAATATGTTTTTTAAAAACTTATATTGTTTTGATTGGTTTAGGATAAGTTTACGGTGACCTTATAACAGTTGAATTGATGAAAAACGATCTTTTTTTATTTAGAAGCTGAGAAGTACGCCAAGGTAGTGTCGTACAAAAAGGATAAATACGCACTAATCTACGTCTGCGCCTCTTACAGTGAGTATGGTTTATTGCTTTACAAAGAGCAAAATTTGTTTTTTAAGGAGTCCATTCTACAGTTCGCATAGAGGCAAAACGTCATTGTATTCTTTATACAAATCTCAAGTCTTTGCATTCTTTCTAGATATCCCATTGTGGCTGAAAGACATTGCATCCATTCTACAGTCCTCGTTATAGCCACAAGTCGTATTATTTCTACAGTTTTCATTGGGGCAATAAGTCATTGTATTCTTTATACAGTTCTCAATGGTTCAAAAAACAATTTATTCATTTTGCCAACAAGTCATTGTGTTATTTCTACAGTTCTTATTGAGGCTACAAGTAATTGTCACCTTTCTAGTCATTTTGTACTCTTCCGAACTTTCATTGTGCCCACAAGTTCTTGTGTCCTGCCGGCAGTTCTCATTGGGGGCCCTTGTTATAGTATTTTTTTAAAAGACTTCATTGGGTTGACCAGTCAATGTATTGTTTCTACAGTTCTCATTGTGGCTACATGTCATGACGTTCTATCTACAGTTCTTAATAAAAGCCAGAAGTCGTTGCGTCCATTCTATAGTTTTCATTGTGGTGAGAATTCGTTGTGTCCTTTCTAGAGGCCTCATTTAAACAGAAGTCAGTGCGTCCTTTCTACAGTTGTTATAGTGGTGAGAAGTCATTGTGTTATTTCTACAGTTCTTATTGTAGTGATAATTCATTGTGTCCTTTCTACCGTTCTGATTGTGGTGAGAACTCATTGTGTCTATTCTACAGTCGTTATATCAGAAGTAATTCTGGTCTTTCTACAGTTCTTATAGTGGTGAATTGCTGCAGATTTCTGGTCATTGTGAAATTTCTGCAGATTTTTTTGTGGTGAAATGTCATTGTGTAATTTCTAAAGTTCTTTTTGTAGTTAGAAAACAATGTGTCCGTTCTACATTGCTCATTGTGGTGAGAAGTCATTGTGTCCTTTCTACAGTTGTTATTGTGGTGAGACGTCAATTTCGTTTCTACAGCTCTCATTGTGGTGAGACGTCATTGTGTCCTTTCTACAATCCTCTTTTTGTCAGAAGTTATTGTGTCCTTTCTACAGTCCTCATTTTGTGAGAAGTCATTCTGTCCTTTCTATTTCCTATTGTGGGGAGAAATCATTGTGTCCTTTCTACAGTGGATATTGTGTTGATAAGTCATTGTGTTCTTTTTACAATTGTTATAGTGTTGAGAAATCATTTTCTCCTTTCTACAGTCCTCATTTTGTAAGAAATCATTGTGTCCTTTCTACAGTTCCTATTGTGGAAGAAATCGTTGTGTCTCTTCTACAGTGGACATTGACTTGATAGATCATTGTGTGTTTTTTACAATTGGTATAGTGGTGAGAGGTCGTTGTGTATATTTTACTACCTCATTTTACCAGAAGTTATTGCGTTCTATGTACACTTCTTACTGAGGTAAGAAGTCATTGTGTCCTTTCTACAGTGCTCATTGTGGTGAGAAGTCATTGTTTCTTTCTACAGTTGTTGTTGTGGGGAGAAGTCAAACTGTCCTTTCTACAGTTTTTAATATGGTGAGAAGTCATTGTGTCCTTTCTACAGTCCTCATTGTGGTGAGAAATCATTCTGTCCTTCCTACAGTCCTTATTTTGTCAGATAGTAGTTTTTCTACAGTACTTTCGGTGGTGAGAAGCCATTGCATCCTTATACAGTCTTAATTTGTCAGAAGTCATTGTGTCCTTTCTACAGTCCTCATTGAGGTGAGAAGTCATTTTGTCCTTTCTGCTGTTCACATTGTGGTAAGAAGATGTACTGAATGTTTTACAGTCCGCATTTTGTCGGAAGTCATTGTGTCATTTATACAAGTCTGATTGTGGTGAGAGGTCTTTGTGTCTTTTCTACAGTTCTCATTGTGGTGAGAAATCATAGTGTCTTTTCTACAGCTCCAATTATTGTGAGAAACCATTGTGGGATTTCTACAGTCCTAATTTTGCCAGAAGTCATTGTGTCATTTGTAAAGTTCTTATTGTGGTGAAAAGTCCTTGTGTCTTTTCTACAGTTCTCATTGTGGCGAGAAGTCATTGTGTCCTTTCTCCAGTGCTCATTGTGGTAAGAAATCATTGTGTCTTTTCCACAGTGTTCATTGTGGTGAGAGGTCATTGTGTTCCTTCTACAATTGTTATTGTGGTGAGAAGTCGCTGTCCCCCTACAGTTTTCATTGGGGTGAAACTTTTTACAGTCCTCATATTTATTAGTCTTCCTCATTTTCTTAGAAGTCATAGTATCCTTTCTACAGTTTTCATTGTGGTGAGAAGTCATTTGTCCTTTTCATTGTGGTGAACGATCATTGTGTTCTTTCTACAGTTCCTATTGGGGTGAGAAGTCATAGTGTCCTTTCTGCAGTTTTCATAATGCTGAGGAAACATTGTGTCCTTTCTACAGTCCTCATTTTATCAGAAGTCATAGTGTCCTTTCTACAGTTATTTTTGTGGTGAGAAGTGATTGTATTTTTTCTACAGTTCTCATTGTGGAGAGAAAAAATTGTGTCTTTTCTACAGTCCTCATTTTGTCAGAAGTCATTGTATCCTTTAGACATTTCTTTTTGTGTTGAGAAGTCGTTGTGTGTTCTTTCTACAGTTCTTATTGTGGTGAGATGTCATTGTGTCCTTTCTAAAGTCTTCATCCTTTTGTCAGAAGTCATATTGATTTTTCTTCATTTCTTATTCTGGTGAGAAGTCATTGTGTCCTTTCTACAGCTCTCATTGGATTGAGAAATCATTGTTTCCATTCTGAAGTTCGCATTGCATTTTTCATTTCATAGCTCTAATGGTTCATTTGCTGTAAGGACTATAACGTATTTTATAACGTAATTATAACGTATTTAGCTATTTCTGAACACCTATTCATAAACAGCTGAATACTTTGTAACATTCAGAATCAACCTTCTGAAGATATATATATATATATATATATATATATATATATATATATATATATATATATATATATATATATCTTTTTTTATTAATTTGTATCTACACTTTGTTATCAATTTTGTTAATTTTTTTTTTAATCTAAAAGGTTTTCTCAGTTGCGTTATGTTGTTGAGCCCCTTATCAGCAACATTTCTTTAAACAGCATATGCCTTAGGCTGATATGAATGACTGTTAACCATAACTAGCATTTCATCAGCAGTAGTCTACAGTTAACGATTCAATTAACATTTAGGCTATCCCGTATATCAATAATATTACATTAATATAAGAAACTAATAGTCTATATCGCAAAATATTCTTTATGTTCAAGGTGTGAAAATGTTAAAACAATAAAACATTAAATACCTTCTTAACAGCGTTGTAACAATGTGATTCTAAGCTAAGGTGATATAGTTGGTTCGTGCTAAGGGTTCCTGTCACCAGTGTTTTCCCTTTTTCCGTAGCCAGGATCACTATTTCCCTCTGTAGGCCATACCTTATCATGCACCCAACTTTTTAAATAACCTTTGAAGTTATGTAATAGTATTTTACCATTAGTAGCTTAGGATGCCCAAATATTAATCATAGCTTATGATGGCGAATATAAATTTAGCCAAACATATATACATATATCTGTAGTCCAATGTGTATGCCAAATGTTGCAATAATATCATTATAACTATTATTGCAATATATTTTTGTATATGTGAAATATTATTGTCATTTTGTGTTTACACTCTAACAACAGTTATTAGATGGTCGTTATATCCTAATTTTTTTTTACTTCTTAAAATCTTTTGGTACAATGTTTTTGTTTTTAGATGCTGTTCAATACGTGGGAAGATTTCTAATCGTCAGTAATCTGACGACTGATGTAACAGCTCCACTGAAATTGGATAAGAGGCAACGTTTCAACACCAAACTCTACGACCTGCCGTTTAAATACGCAAACCTCAACTAGATGGCCTTAAGACGTTCAACTCTTGTTTGGTCGTGGACATATTTTAAAATAAATGAGCATTTAAAGTTGTTTTTATTTCATTATATTTAAAATAGCACACTTTCCCACACAGTAACACCGTTCCTTTTTTGTACTATAGACGTTATTTTTGGTACATGAATGTTTTTTAAAGTCGGTCCCTACACTATTATAAAAAGTGTTACGTACTTAGTAGTTTAAAATTTAAATGGACTGCCTGAGTTGTGCATTAGGGGTACTCGGTCTTGTGTCAGTGGCCAACAGCTGTTCTAACCTAATTAGAGACCACACACACACACACACACACACACACACACACACACACACACACACACACACACACACACACACACACACACACACACACACACACACACAATACATACATAAACACTCACATATACACACAGACACACACACAAAACACATTTCCAGACACAACACATACACAAACAAACACACAAACAAACAGAAAACACACACACCACGCACGCACACACACACACACACACACACACACACACACACACACACAATACATACACAAACACTCACACACATAAACACACACACACACACAATACATACACAAACACTCACACATACACACACACACACACACACACAGACACAACACATACACAAACACACACACACATACAAACACAAAACACACACACACCTACATAAACTAGCTCACTTTGCAAATATTAGGTTTGTGGTCTCTGTGAAGTAAAATCAGTTTATAGATGTTATTATGTAACTTCTTTTAGGCCAACTCAGTATACAGATATATGGAGTTTTTGCTCCCCGTAAAGTAAAATCAGTACTGAAGTAAAATCATACAGAAGTTAAGTATGTAAGCTCTGTTGAATAAGCTCAGTTTTCACACATTAATGTATAAGCTATGTTAAAGATCTCGGTTTAATGATGTTACGTTTGTGTGTTCCAGAGTGAGTCAGTTGATGTTACGGATGTTATATTTGTCACCTCTAATAAGTCGGCTGAACTTACACATGTTAGGTTTGCATACTCTTGTAAGTTGGCTGACTTTACAAATGATTACTTTGTAATCTCTAGTAAGTCAGTTGATGTTACGGATGTTATATTTGTCACCTCTAATAAGTCGGCTGATCTTACACATGTTAGGTTTGCATACTCTTGTAAGTTGGCTGACTTTACAATAGATTACTTTGTAATCTCTAGTAAGTCAGTTGATGTTACGGATGTTATATTTGTCACCTCTAATAAGTCGGCTGAACTTACACATGTTAGGTTTGCATACTCTTGTAAGTTGGCTGACTTTACAGATGATTACTTTGTAATCTCTAGTAAGTCAGCTGGCTTACTCATGTTAAGTGCCGGTACTTTGTTAAGATAGAAAAGATTGCAGTTTTTAGATTCGTTTAATATTTTGGTTACTGTCATCTTATTTTAAAAAGATGCTCCAATTAATCAGTTGGAATATTACAAGTCTGTTACATTCCGTAATCTCTTGGCATTAAGTCACAAAGCCAAGCTATAAATCTGTGTAATAGAGTTCTTGGATTTTACTATAGAAAGCACATCCTTCTAATACGTTATAGCCAATCTCTACATCCTGACATATCATTGGATAATATTCCTATTTTTGTGGATACACTTGTCTGGAGTATTATTCTCACAAACCACAGGAAGTGTGATGTCTTGATGTATCTACTTACCAGTTGTGTGGAGGCAGACGTGATTTAGCAGCCAGAGGTAAGAAGTTATGTAACCGTATTACTTCCGCCAACTTTCCTACTAACCTAGCCACCTATGCATAACCTTTCTTGGCCTGCCATTGAGGTTGTCTAAGTGAGCATTAGGTCATTGTACATTAGAATAAGAAGTGGCAGAAGCCGCTTCTCGCGGTCCCACGTTTAACGAAGGGTTTAACTCATTAATGTCCTATATATAGGCAGTTACCCATGATGTTAGAAGGACCAGACGTAAGTGAATAATACCCTAACAACGTGACCTAATTCGACTACTTTAAATAATATAATTATTTTAATGCATACCTAAAGTTTGTGTTTGTTTAAATATAAAATCTCAGAATATTTAACTTTCAAATTTTTACTAAAGTGTTAACGGATTAAAACACTAATCTTATCTAAGAGATATGTAGTCATTGACTGAAGCATATTAAGAAATCTTCATATCAGTTGAGTATTCATAAGTAATTGAAGAACTAAATTCAATTTAGAGCTGTTAAAGGCGTAACTATAAAATAAAATCTTTTTACATAACATTGCAATTATCTGATAAGATTTGGCACTTTTACTTAAGAACAAACATCCTCAATTTTTTGTATCGTTTTAATCACATCCAGCTGGATACACATCGGTAAGTTCTTAATTTTACTTCTAAATTTATTGCTTCTTTGATTATAAAATTACAACTTACAGCAATTATTTAATTTTAATGTCGTATAAATTGGACCGTTTCCTAGATAGTTAATATATTTTCTATTATTAAATAACTTGCATACACTGTCTGTTTGCGAGCTCTTGCCTGACTATCTTGGCACCGCCGTGCTCACGGAACCAAAAACAGTTTCATTTTGGCCTACTCCCTGTATTACAGTTACAAGTAAAGTAATATGTATGTATAAAAAAAAGAATTATTTCACGGATATTAAATAAGTTGTGTGAATATGCGATAAATATCCTTGTAAACTATTATAATGGTTTGATAAAAGATTAGGTTGTATTTTTTTATTAATGTATTTACTACTTTCTATTTAATAAAATGTTGAGGTAAATTTTAGGAATATGAAGATATAATTACAAACTCGTGCCTATAGAGCAATGTTACGTTCTGTAATGGGTGTAAAAGGTACAAAACATTCATATATATACAGTATATTTTATATATAAATATAAATATAAATATATATATATATATATATATATATATATATATATATATATATAATACGTTTTCTTGTTTAATAATTTAAAACAACATAGGTTATTCAAATACAAGAATATTTATTAATTTATATTCATTGTATAATAAATAATGAATATTAACAATTAATAATAAATAGTCTAATAATTATATATTCATTCAGAATATAAATTAATAAATATTCTTGTATTTCAATAACCTATGTTGTTATAATATATATATATATATATATATATATATATATATATATATATATATATATATATATTTAAGATCAAATAATATACACAAATACAGGAATATTTAATTTATTGAACAATAAACTCAAAGCTTTTCGTTGGCTTACATTACCAACATCTTCAGGAGTTACAATATTAATATTGTAACTCCTGAAGATGTTGGTAATGTAAGCCAACGAAAAGCTTTGAGTTTATTGTTCAATAAATTAAATATTCCTGTATTTGTGTATATTATTTGATCTTAAAAATATTCTAACAGGAAAACACATTTGATATTCTATATATATATATATATATATATATATATATATATATATATATATATATATATATATATATATATATATATATATATAATAATTAATACATTTAAAATATTTCAAAAACAAGAATACTTTTAATGAATATATTTATTCCAAGGTTTTCGCCGATAAAATAGTATCAGCATCTTCAGGAAAATAATTATCTAATAAAACATTTTTACAAAATTAAATCTTTTAATGATTTAATCATTTAGATGATTTAATTTTGTAAAAATGTTTTATTAGATAATTATTTTCCTGAAGATGCTGATAACTATTTTATCGGCGAAAAGCTTTGATTAAATATATTCATTAAAAGTATTCTTGTTTTTGAAATATTTTAAATTTATTAACTATATTACAAGAAAACATATCTTCATATTTAATATATTAATATATATGAGTTACGTGTTTTATTAAATACGAAAAGTTTTTAAAAGTGATTTTATTTTTACAAACTTTTTTTTTAATTTAGAATAACTTGAAGTTTAAATTATTACAAAATTAGGCTTAACAAATAACAACTGATGTACATTCAGTAGGAGTGGAGACAACTGCTCTCTTCTGAAGTTCGCTACACACTGACTTGACTATGGTCTGCAGGTGCACATTACAGATAACCTGCATCAGCAAAATTATGACTAGGTCATCTTATTAATAGCTAAATCTACAATACTTAGTTACATAACACCTCCATCCCTAAGTAAAACTTCGGGGGTGGCGAAGTTTCGTCCTCTGTTGGAGTCCTCTTTATTATTTTTATAATGGCGAAATATATCAAGCCGCTGAATAAGGCGCTATAAAGGGCGATTGTCCATACACTAATATGATGGGTTATTCCCATAATTGGAATAATTTTAGACATGGCTTCAGTGTTGATTTTTTCCAACTCCAGCCGTTTAACTTTTACCAAAAAATCTAGCCTTCTATTCATTGTAAATTTTAATTTAGACCTGTCCATGAGAATAGGATGACCTTCGGATACCGTTGACGTGTGGCTTAATATCATGTCGTTGAAAAATACTGAATCATTATAAGTTTTTATTAGGAATGTCTTGAAGGGTTACAGTGGTAGTTGCCTTTTGCTGGTAATTTCTAGGCTCTCTTTATTGGGGAGGGTCGCCAGGTAATAGTTGATTGCTGGGGTCAAGTTAATTATGCAGTACTCCGTGACTAACAATGCAGTATAGTCGCAGTTGTTGGCGTTATTATTTCTAACGATAGACGTTTCACAATCTAATTTGTGGTGCATTAAATGGTCAAAAGAGCAAAAGTATTTGGAACCTATTTTACCATTACAATTACTGTCTAAACCTAAAATTACAGAATAAGATACTAACATGAACCTTACTTTTGGTATTATTGTTACATAATCTTCTTCATACTTTGTAGGGATAGAATTCAATTTATACAATTTAAAATAAGTGTTTTCAACAATATGTAAGTTTACAAATTATACAATTTTTTCAGAACCTAATTTACAATTAATCTTAATCAGGTTCTCTAATGTCCACATATTTTCTATTTTAGGTTCTAAAGGTAATCTTTCGTTATAATATTTATATATTTTGCTTAGTTCCTTAAATAGCTCTTGAGTTGAAACCACACTAGGGTGTACAACACCTAGTTTACAAAATGTAAGAGAGTTTTCCAAATCTGTGATTACTTGTAACATCATGTTATATAAAATGTTCAATAGGTTTAAAATACTTCTAAAATTTTCTAGTTCAACAAAGTCATTTACGTTACGATTCACAATATTTAATTTATTCTTTAATTCTCCAAAATTTTCATCAATTATATTAAAAGTTTTATTAAACTCTTTCAAATACTGTTACTAAAAGAATATTGCGACTCGAGTTGATAAATTATTTTAATTTGTTCATTCTCAATATCTTTAATTACCTTTTCATATTTTTTACCATCATATGCATCTAAATTGCCTGTTATAGATTTGATAATGGATCCTAATCCATCTATAAGACCTGTTTTTACTCTTTTATTATTGTTATCTTTTAAAAGTATAATTTCTAATTTCTCATTAAATACATTTCTACTATGGTTAACATATTTAAAACAATTAACAATATCTCTAATTTTATTACCAATATCTGTTACATATTCATTACCATTTAGGCTACCGTTACAATTGCCGCAGTTAATTTCAAAATTTTGTAATGCCTCATAATAATAGGAATCAATGTCATATAAATGATTAATAAGCTTTCCTACGTTAAAATAGTGGACGAAGGTATGGTACGAGGATTCTAATTTGGCTGGCCCAAGGACTATCGAGGCTGTTGGCAGTGTCTAAGCTTTATTCCACCTGTTTTCCTTTCCCTATTAACAAAACATATTTCGTCTTTGCTATGTTTATTTATTTATTTTTTGTCTTGCCCTGTTTTTGAATTGCCTTTACATAAACTTCAGTTGGTATTTCTGGAAGTTATTCCTTGCTTATATTCCTTTTTTCCAAAATATTTTCCTCAATTTTTTTATTAGCATTTTTAATGTTTTCATACAGTGTTTTTGTTTTTCTCTATAACTTAAAACGTAGTCATTTGCAAACTGGTTTTCTATATCTACATCCAGTAGAGTGTTCGAGTTTATGTGACCAAATAAAACTTAACACCGCGTTAATTTAATAACTGAATGTATGCTATTATAGCATATTTCACTTTCTTAATTATATTGTCCTTTTTGAACTCGATTTGATTATTTAAAAGTCTTACATGTTCTACATTCGTGGAATGAAATCTGCACATAATCCATTCGATTGGGAGTCTTGTGTACTTATATAATTTATTTTAATTTTATGCAGGTATTATATTTCTATTACCACTCTATTGTTGAATTCCGTGCATTTTCTGATATAATAACTGCAGGCACACCATATTGTCCGAAGTAATCTAGTAGCTTATCAGCAAGCTTTGTTGCTTGCGCACTGCCCACACGGTACATCTGTGCATAACGCGAGAAGACGTCTACTATTCTTATTCAGCGATTTTTTTTCTAGTGATATGCTATAAACGTGCACTATTTGCAAAGGCTTTGTTGGCGTGGGTGTAAGATCCATTTCTAGTTTTAAAGGGATTCTGTCGTATTTAGTTTTTTGGCATATTTCACATTGGTTGATAACATTTTGAATGTGTCTTTTGATGTTGGGCTAATAATATCTACGTTTAATTTGTTCATGAGTTTCTTGTATTCCGCGATGGTTAGTTTTGCTAACGTGATAATTATTTATTATTTCCAGCATTTCTTCTTCAGAAGTTAAAGCAAATAATTTGTTGTTACACTTAAATAAATGGGGCTCAGATTGTTTATAGTTTTTGGTTATCCGTGATGCAAATTTCTCATAAAAGTTATCTTTAAAATATAAATTATATTTTACTTTAGGTGCCAAATATGGTTTTACGAAGTTAACTATGTCATTTTTTAGATTATTTTTTGATATTAAATTTATTAAACGCATTTTTGAAATTCCTAATAATTTTATTATTTTCACTTTTTAGGTTGAGATTTTACTAGAGATAAAAATATTTGATTTTTGCCAAAGTTTACAGGCTCGTCCGTATTTCTATCTGAGTGTTTCCTTCAAAATTGGAGTGAACTGTCTGGTCACTTTCTTCATTGATATCTTCCTGATTGGCTACGTCATCTTCTTCTATATCAACGTTGACTATAATAGACCGGCTATCATCCCATTCCGGGGAGTAACGTCGAACTAAGTCAGACGAAGGAATTTGCAACTCTTCATCTGCAGAATGTTGACCTTTTTCGGTGATATTTAATTGTATTCTTGAATTTTTGGTTTAATTTGCCTTTTTTATATTTCATTTCATAATCATATTCTTCTAGCTTTAATCTCCATCTCAGAAGTTTGGAATTCGGTTCTTGAACAGAAAATAACCATTGTAAAGGTTTATGATCTGAATAAATTTTGAATTTTCTTCCAGATAAATAAGACCTGAAATGTTTTGTTGCCCATACAATTGCTAATAGTTCTTTCTCAATTACAGAATAGTTAATTTCACTGTCATTCAAAGTTCTGCTGACATAAGCTATGGGAAGGTTCTTTCTGTTTTTGTCTTGACTTAAAAATTACGACTATCGCATAATTGCTTGCGTCTGTTAGAATGAATTCTTCTTTAAAGTCCGGGTATTGCAAAAGTGGTGCGTTAGTTAAAATATTTTTGTATGTTTCGAAACAGTCTATAAAGTAGGGGTTATTAATATCAATTTTTACATTATTCTTCAAACAGCTAGTAAAAGGTTTTGTTATTTTTGGGAAATTTTTAATGAATTTTAAGTAATATCATAATAGTCCTAACCATCCTTTAATTTGTTTAGTAGTCTTTGGTATTGGATAGTTATTGATTGCTCCTATTTTTTCGGCATTGAGTTTTACTCCGTTCGGCGTAACTATGTGTCTTAAATAAGCAACTTCCTTTCTCAAAAATTCCGTTTTGTCCAATTGTAGCTTAAAGTTAGCTTTCCTTAGTCTATCAAAAACTTCTTTTAATCTTAGCAGGTGTTCTTGCAAAGTGGTGGAAAATACGATGATGTCATCAAGATAAACTGAACACGTCTTTTCTTATTCTGTATACCTCGTAAACACATTGTTCACTATCCTTTGGAATGTAGGTGGGCTGTTCTTTAGTCCAAACGGCATGGTCAGAAGCTCGTAGTGTCCAGTTTCTGTTGAAAAGGCTGTCTATCTATACTGTCCGGGTGCATCTTCACCTGGTGAAAGCCTGAAGTATAAACAGGGATACCTTATAGTAAGGTGCTTATTTGGCTGTTGGTAAGTTTGTTTAGGTATTTGGTGATAATTAGTCTCTGTGTGTATGTTCGAATATGTAAACATTTTATTATTTTTAAACTGAAAATCGTTAGTTAACATATTTAAAGCTTCTGCGAGTATTGTGGGGTTTTTAGTTCTCATTACAGGCTCTAGTGGTTCTTGAAGACTTCTTGACCAAAACTCTTGATGCTAATTTTTTAATATAATCACACATTGTATAAACAGCTTTAACTGGTTCTTTATTAATAAAATATGCTATTTGTAAATTTAATAATTTGTGTATCCTTTCATCAAATTTAAAAGGCGATTCACTTACTTCTTGTTTTACAAGATTTAATGTAAAACAATCTCTTTTATCTAGGAAAGTAGTTAAAAGAATTTTCTTTACATTTAACCAGTTATAACTGTTTGGACTTACAACTAACTCTAAAGCTTGTCATTTTAGTTTTGCTAAAATTGAGGACATCAAATATTCATTTTGAAAGTCATCAGGATTTAGTTACTATTTTATCACAAATTGTGACAAATCTATTAAGCATTATAGGCTCTCCAGAAAATTCATGGATCATATCTAAGGATTCTTTCGTTAAAGTTGGAGTAACCATTTTTCTTTAATATTTAATTAATAATCTACAATATTGAAATTATTTTATATGCTATAATAATTATTATTTATAATTAATATAAATTCAACTATATTGTGTGACTTATTATAATGAAATTATTAAACTTCTTTGAAATAGAATAATTAATATGATAAAATTAATTATCTTTCTTAACAATTAGTACAATTTACTCACAAAATGCAAAACTTTATGTTCATTGTGTGTAACGCTAATTCCAAGTAATTGTATTTGCACTTGTAAACTTGACGGAATAATATTTACTTATTAGTTTCGTTCACTCACTGAATAATGTTCACTTGTCACTTTGAGTGATGCCTACTTCTTCTTTCTTCTTGTAGATATGCGCTCTACGGTTTTTCCGATTTAGTTGCAGATATACACTCTACAATGTTATCGCGGTTGCAGTATCTAGGTTAATGATTAATATCGAAAAATATTATATTCATTAATTTTTCCGAGACGTCCTACCGACTGCACCAGTTACGTGTTTTATTAAGAACGAAAAACTTTTTAAAATGATTTATTTTTACAAACCTTTTTTAATTTAGAATAACTTGAAGTTGAAATTATTACAAAATTAGGTTTAGCAAATAACAAATGATGTACATTCAGTAGGAGTAGAGACAACTGCTCTCTTCTGAAGTTCGCTACACACTGACTTGACTATGGTCCACAGGTGCACAATACAGATAACCTGCATCAGCACAATTATGACTAGGTCATCCTAATAGTAGCTAAATCTACAATATTTAGTTACATAACTTATATATAAAGTCAAAATACAAATACAAGAATTATAATTGAATTTACAATTCAAAGCTTTTCGTTGGCTAACAGTACCAACATCATCAGGAATATTAAACAATATAATTGTTTAATATTCCTGATGATGTTGGTACTGTTAGCCAATGAAAAGCTTTGAATTGTAAATTCAATTATAATTCTTGTATTTGTATTTTGACTTATGTTCTTTATTAATACACAAGAATACATATTGCGATATATATATATATATATATATATATATATATATATATATATATATTTATATTTATTATACCCTTTTATAGTGTATAGGCTAGTGTAGTTCGTATAGCTCGTATATATAACATGTTATCTTGTATATTAATCAAAACTACTGACGTAATTCAAATTCCAAAAAAAATATTTATTAACTGTTATTCAATATGATGCCTGATAATGCTGGTACTGTTTACCAACGAAAGGGTTTGAATAGAAATTAATAAATAGTTATTGTATTTGATTCACCTCAGTTGTTTGAGTGTGTGGGTGTGTGTGTTTTGCAAAGGACTAAAATGTCACATTTTACCGTTGCAAGTGAAATTTGAAATTTCATAAATTATAAAAAAAGTTGTATAGTCAAAATAGCGAAGCCAAACAAAATAAAAATGCCTTAGGCATAAAGTAGTTTGAATTTAACGAGTTTAAGGGGCAGAAACAAAGCCATTAATCGTGAGAAAGGGTTTTGATTATTATTTGAAAGCGGGATAAAGGGTTAAAACCCACTTCGAAAGACCATCGACATTCGAGAGGACGCAAAACAGAAAAACAAATCGAAAGTGACGAGACCTAAAACACGAAGAAATGCCTACAGAAAACGTTTAAGGAGAATAAAGTAATTTGTGAAAAAATCTTCCAAAAGTATATATCTGTGGGGGTAGAATACACAAGAAATGACGAAATACCCAGAATTCAGCAGTAGTCAGTTTGGAGACTGGCGATTGGATGAAAGAAGCGGCGGGGTGGACAATGTGAAGAAAGACTCACACATTTTGGTTAGCCAGTGGCTAAGTGTGAGAGTGAAATCGCTGAGATGTAATGTCATGTGTTTTAAAACGAGGTTGGGGATAAAACTCTCCAAAAGTGGTTTTCGTCGTTTAACAGCAATGTCGTAGTGTCCTCGAGAAAATTTTGTTGCAGAGAAGTATGTCGAATAAAGATTTGAGTCAGTGCGAATATAAAAATGAACAGTGCCTAAAATTGAAATGTTTAAACAATTTAGAGTTAAAAGTAACTAAATTCACGTATAAAATTTAAATTTGAACGGTGTAACGTAAAACAAAGGGTAGATCAAAACCGAGAGTAAAATTAATTTGGAAAATTTAGAAACAGTGTTAAAAGACTGTATAAAAGGGGTTTATATTAAAAACATAAATAAAGATGTATAATTTCGCGCGATAACGCTTATAGTTTGGTTTCGGTCAGACGGCATCATGAAGCAATGAGGCAGGGGTGACACAAATTTTGGACGAATCTAACATCCAAGATGGCCAGTCACAAAAGGGGGAGTGATGATATCACGACAACATGGAAACAAGGAAGAAGACGCCAGCGTTGGACGGGTCCAACACCCAAGATCGCCAGCCCCAAAAGAGGGGAGACATGACATTACGCCAACGGCGGACCAGGAAGAATTTAACTCCCGAAAGATCAGATTTTCGCTTCTCTCTCTCAAATAAATTAAAAATTGTATGTTGAAGCTTTGGGGAACATAGAAATTTTAAAGTTTAAATTTAAAGGAAGTGCTGGTGGTGACGCTTAGCAAAAGTGTTACGGACGTGGCGTCGTTGGGCCGGTTCATTGCAGTGTGTGTTTGTGAGTGTGTGTGGGGGGCGTGCAGTCCACAAGGACGCGCAGCTCCTTAAATAAAACTGTCACGAGAAAAACGTAATTTTCAAAACCAGCCTCTTGGGAAAGCATAAAGGAATTTATGTTGAGCTGAAACAGCAGATGGAAGATAAGCCAGGATTGTTTGAAGGAATAGAAGGGAAATCATTGGTGGACAAGAGAGGGAGGAAGGGAAGCCATGAGAAATGAGGAGGGAGAGCCACTGGCTTTTGGAAGCCAGAGAGGGCAGGTCTGGGCCAAGGGTATAGTTCAAAGGAAGATAGAGATTGGGTCCCCATCGTCACAGAATCCTACCGGGATTTAAGTCAACCTATTTCCTTAAGCTAGGCCAAGTAGTTAGAACTCAGTTCTAACAGTATTTATTAAATTCTCATTTTAATTTCACAAAATTCAATTAATTATATATTTGGATAATAATTTCAATAAATTGTTCTCTCTAAGGTTTTATACGTAGCAACCCTATACACTTATGTTCAAGAAAGAACTACAGGACACTTCAGTATACAATCTAAATAAAACATAAGTCACCATATTTCAACATAATTTTTTAAAAATTCTAAAAGTTATAATTGTACAATTTGTTAAATTTATTTTTCTGGTGAATACGCGTTCTCAGACAGTATCGTAACAACGAAGGATGCTATAATAGACTAAATTTACTTCTTCACAAACAATAAATATAAAATTACTGTCAGTATGCGTTGTAGTTTCAGAGAGAATGATGCTGAAGTCCCTGCTTCTTCTCACGGCGGTGGTGGCGTGTGCTCACTGCTTCCTGCCAGAACTTGAGTCCTTTCTCGGTAAGAAAAGCGAGTATGCCAAGTGCAAGAAAGTAAAATCCGTGAAAAAAATCGATTTGGACAGCGTAAGTAACAGAGATTTATGTTTAGAGTTACTAACCTACAAGACAACATTAACACCTCAATAAATCAATATTATAAAATCAATTGACACTGTTCTGACTACTGTGAAAGAAATTAGTTGTATTAATAAAAATATGATTGCATGTGCGTGTGTGTGAGAGTGTTTATGTTTTTGAATTATTTGTTATATACTGTATGTTGAAAGCGATGTTTTTTTTAAAATTACAGATTGCAGGAAAGAAGCTGTATGTTAACTATATAGCTATAAATGATCCAACAACCCAAGAGATGATCAAAACTTTAGACAGCGACATTTTAACATTGGACGGAACTGAACAATCACGGGTGTATAACGTGATGGGTAAAGTCGTAGAGTGAGTATCTTGAACATTGTAAAGAATGTATCGGGCATTGTGTGCATTGTATAGGGAATTTTATAACCGTTATGAGTATTGTTAGACAAGTAAGTAAGCATTAAAAAATTAGCATCATGAACTTGGTAAAGAATGTATCATGTGCATTGTATACGGAATGTTATAACTGTTATGAGCATTGTTAGACAAGTAAGTAAGTATTGCAAAATTAGTATCATGAATATGGTAAAGAATGTATCATGTGCATTGTATAGGGAATGTTACAACTGTTATGAGCAATGTTAGACAAGTAAGTAAGTATTGCAAAACTAGCATCATGAACATGGTAAAGAATGTATCATGTGCATTGTATAGGGAATGTTATAACTGTTATGAGCAATGTTAGACAAGTAAGTAAGTATTGCAAAATTAGCATCATGAACATGGTAAAGAATGTATCATGTGCATTGTATAGGGAATGTCATAACTGTTATGAGCAATGTTAGACAAGTAAGTAAGTATTGCAAAATTAGTATCATGAATATGGTAAAGAATGTATCATGTGCATTGTATAGGGAATGTTATAACTGTTATGAGCAATGTTAGACAAATAAGTAAGTATTGCAAAATTAGCATCATGAACATGGTAAAGAATGTATCATGTGCATTGTATAGGGAATGTTATAACTGTTATGAGCATTGTTAGTCAAGTAAGTAAGAATTGCAAAATTAGCATCATGAATATGGTAAAGAATGTATCATGTGCATTGTATAGGGAATGTTATAACTGTTATGAGCATTGTTAGACAAGTAAGTAAGTATTGCAAAATTAGTATCATGAACATGGTAAAGAGTGTATCATGTGCATTGTATAGGGAATGTTATAACTGTTATGAGCATTGTTAGACAAGTAAGTAAGTACTGCAAAATTAGCATCATGAACATGGTAAAGAATGTATCATGTGCATTGTATAGGGAATGTTATAACTGTTATGAGCAATGTTAGACAAGTAAGTAAGTATTGCAAAATTAGCATCATGAACATGGTAAAGAATGTATCATGTGCATTGTATAGGGAATGTCATAACTGTTATGAGCAATGTTAGACAAGTAAGTAAGTATTGCAAAATTAGTATCATGAATATGGTAAAGAATGTATCATGTGCATTGTATAGGGAATGTTATAACTGTTATGAGCAATGTTAGACAAATAAGTAAGTATTGCAAAATTAGCATCATGAACATGGTAAAGAATGTATCATGTGCATTGTATAGGGAATGTTATAACTGTTATGAGCATTGTTAGTCAAGTAAGTAAGAATTGCAAAATTAGCATCATGAATATGGTAAAGAATGTATCATGTGCATTGTATAGGGAATGTTATAACTGTTATGAGCATTGTTAGACAAGTAAGTAAGTATTGCAAAATTAGTATCATGAACATGGTAAAGAGTGTATCATGTGCATTGTATAGGGAATGTCATAACTGTTATGAGCAATGTTAGACAAGTAAGTAAGTATTGCAAAATTAGCATCATGAACATGGTAAAGAGTGTATCATGTGCATTGTATAGGGAATGTTATAACTGTTATGAGCAATGTTAGACAAGTAAGTAAGTATTGCAAAATTAGTATCATGAACATGGTAAAGAGTGTATCATGATAATTGTTAAGAGTATATCATGTGCATTGTAGAGTGAATATTATGAGCTTTGTTACACCAGTAAGTTAATTTTGTAAAATTAGTATCATGAGCATTGTAAATAGTGTATCATGTTTATTGTACAGGGTGTATCATGATCATTCTAAAGAGAGTGTCATGAGCACTGTAAATACTTTGCCATGATCATTCTAAAGATTTTATCATGATCACTGTAAAAAGAGTGTCATGAAAATGGAAAATGATTTAGCGTTTTCATTGTAAAGAGAGTGCCATGACCATTGTGAATAGTTTAGCATGATCATTCTAAAGAGTGTAATATGATCATTGTAAAGAGAGTGTCGTGGCCTTTGTAAATAGTGTAGCATGATAATTCTAAACGGAGTGTCCTGATCATTTATAAAACGAGTGGCATGGCAATTGTAAAGGGAGTGTCATGTTCATTGTAAAGAGTTTTCCATGAACATTGTAAAGGGAGTATCATGATCATTGTAAAGAGAGAGTCATTAGCATTGAAGAGTGTATCATAATTAATGTAAAAAGAGTATCATGACCATTGTAAAAAGAGTGTATCGTGATTATTGTAACGAGAGTGTCATGATTATTGTAAAGAGTGTATAATGATCATTGTAAAGAGAGTGTATGCACATTGTAAAGAGAGTGTATGCACATTGTAAAGAGAGTGTCATGAGAGTTGTAAAGAGAGTGTCATGATCATTGGAAAGAGAGTGTCATGAGCATTGGAAAGAGAGTGTCATGAGCATTGTAAATAGTGTAAAATGATCATTGTAAAGAGAGTGTCATTTTTATAGCACTGACAAAAAGTCTACTTTTGACCTCCCATTTATAATTGGTCAAGAATTACAATCTGAATATGAAACCAAAAATGGTTATGTTAATTAAAGAACAGGCAATTTCATTTAACTTTTAACATAAATATTTATGTTATTTAGTTATGTATAAATATATTTAACCCGACAACTGGTGACATTTTATATTAATATTTTTGGTTCAGACCTTGCACAACATATAGGCCCATTTCGAGAGTTTGTTGAAAATGCTTAACTTAGGTATAAATATAGCAATTTTAATTTATAAAGAAAGGACTATATAATAAATTAAGACTCTCGGCAGAGATTATATGCTTCCTTCTTGTCCTGAAGATCTTGCTCCTTCTCGGGTACATGCTGTTCCTTGTCTTGCACATCCTGCTCCTTATACAATACACAACTTGCTCCTTGTCCTGGCACATCTTACTCCTTGTCTTGGCACATCTTGCTCCCATTCCTGCACATCCTGCCCCTAGTCTTTCAGATCTTTCTTCTATACCTGGCAAATCCTGCTAATTATGCTGCACATTTGGCTCCTTGTCCTGACCCATATTACTTCCAGTCCTAACCGTCCTGCTTCTTGTCCTGGCACACCTACTCGTTTCCTGCACATCTTGCTCCTAGTCCTCCAAATCCTGCTTCTTACATCTTTCTTCTAGACCTGACACATTCTGCTAATTATACTGAACATCTTGCTTCTTGTCCTGACACACATTGCTCCCAGCCCTAAACCTCCTGCTTCTTGTCCTGGCACACCTGCTCCTTTCCTGCACATCTTGCTCTTAGTCCTGCAAATCCTGGTCCTTACATCTTTCTTCTAGACCTGGCACATCCTGCTAATTATGTTGCTCATCTTGCTTCCTGTCCTGACACATCATGCTCCTTATGCTGCACAACATTCTCCTAGTCCTGGCACACCCTGTTCTCTATGCTGCAAAGGTGGCTCCTAGTCTTGCCATAGCCGGTCGCTAGTTTTGCACATCCTCCTTATGCTGATCATCTTGTTCACAGCCGTGGCACATCCTTCTCTTTATGCTCAACATCTTTTTCTTGTCCTGACTCATTTTGCTCTTAGTCCTGACACATCCAGCTCCTTGTCCTGCCACATACTGCTACTAGTGTGGCACATACGGCTTCTATTCCTCTACATCCTGCTCCTAGGCCATTAAATCTTGCACCTTGTCATGGCTAATCTAGCTCCTTGTCCTTGACATCCTGTTTCTAGTCCTGCACATCCTGCTCCTCGTTGTGTCTAATTCTCCTTCGTGTCATTCAACATAACATACCATCTACACGCCATCGTCCTTGTTTTTTGTTACTCGTTATAGTTAATTATTTAAGATAAATATTCCCATAGTCTTTTCACTTTTATAGCAATACATATTTTAATTTTGAAATTCTACGTAGACTGTGACAATGTATGTATTAGTATACAATGGCCAAAGCAATCTAAAATCAGAGTAACAAATACCTGTAATGAAATGTTGAGTAAATAAGTAAGAGACCAATACTGTAATAACGTATTCCTACTAGATCTGGTTTTAGATATGTAACTATGAATGTGAGAGGAAAAGGACATCGCTCTATAACACATAGTTTTACTCTATAAAAGAAAGACATTTTCACTTCGCTCCTCTAACTTTTCAGTGTTGACCAGAAAGTTACATCGTTCAACCAGAATGTCACCATTCCCGAAGGTAAGCATATCTATAATTATTCTTGTCGTACGGATATGTAATATATATTTATATGGGACGATGTAAAAGCCTCTACCGAAATTGTCCATTTTGTTTATATTTGAAACCATTAGTAATTAGTGCGGGGCTATATTGCACACCTGTTCAACGAAAATCTGACAATATTTCACTAAGATTGCAAATCTGACTTATTTATTTTCATTTTATTGGTTCAGTGTAGTTATTACACAAAATAATTTTAAAAAGTAGGAAGAGTAGTTAACACAGGCCTCGACCAATAGAAATACTTGAAACAACGAACAAAAGGATTATTTATAAACCTAAAATACCAGCTACAGTATTTGTACACAATATAAGTCACTTTAGGTTTTATTACCTATATCACACAGCGTAATTATAAACAATTTTTAATGTATATCATATAAATATTTTTTTCTAGTAACTTATAAAGATTACTATAGATTAGGTTATGTTAGGTTTGAAAATATTATTAGAGTTTAACTGATAAAAAATTATATTTTTTCTATTTAGGATATGAGAAGTACGCCAAGATAGTGTCGTACGAACAGGATAAATATGCATTAATCTACATCTGCGTATCTTACAGTAAGTACAGTTTATTGCTTTAAAAATATATTGCAAAATGAAAGTGTCCTTTCTACAGTTTTCATTGTGGCTACAATTCATGATGTTCCTTCTATAGTTCTCATCGTGGCTACAAGTGATTCTGGTCTCTCTACAGTTCTCATCGTGGCTACAAGTCATTGTGTCCTTTCTACAGTTCGCATT